>JBBPDA010000034.1:23328611-23343560 GCA_037974385.1 Arnoldichthys spilopterus
CCAACCCGGGGATCGAACCCAGGACCTTCTCACTGTGAGGCGACAGTGCTAACCACTGCACCACCGTGCCGCCTCTTCTCACCTACAACCATTTCAATTCGGAAACAATTCATTTTAAATAAAAAATAATTATTGTAATAAACAATTCATTCATTTGACAAATTTTGGACCTTTACAAATGTGCCCTTAAATGAAGAAAATAACATGAAGGTTTTTTACTTCTTGTGCAAAGTTACTAGTTTTTGCAGGTTTTATTCAGACAGTGACGATACACTGCGTATAAATCTGAACTTTTCTCTTCAAAAAAGAGAAAAGAAAAGAAAATGAAAAAGAAAAATTGAGCTTAATAAAAATAACGTGGCTGACTGAACTGTGGAGTTTTGTAGCCCTCAGGTGTGCTAAATATTGATGTGTTGTAATCTGGAAGACAAGGAGAAGGTGCACTCACAGCCTGCTGATTTACATAAGGTACACTCTAAACCCATTGCTTTAACATGCAGTTTTCTTCAGTGTGACTTTAGCCTTTACTTCTATACTAGTTGTACTAACTCAAACCCACATACACCATAACATTAAAAACTCTTGCCTAACATTGTGTGGGTCCCACGTTTGCATCCAGAAAAGCTCTCATTGTAATGCAAGTGTTCTGATACTTTCTATCATTCACTTTTTAAGCCACAGTAGGTCTTCTATGGGATCAGACCAGACGGGCTAGCTTTCACTCCCCATGTGCATTACTGAGTCTTGGGTGTCCATGACTTATGACTGTTTCCCCCCTTTTTCCTTCCTTAAAGCAATTTTGAAAGGTAATAACTACTGTATACTGGGAACCCCCACAAGAGCTGCTTTGTTGGAGATGCTCTGACCCAGGTGTGTAGCCATCACAGTTCGACCCTTAGATCCTTATGCTCGTCCATCTTTCCTGCTTCCAACACATTGAGTTCAGGAACTGTCTGAAAAGAACTTGCTGCCTATGTACCCTGTAACCAGATCATCATATTCATCTGCCAGCAGTGGTTTTAATGTTATGACTAAGCAACAATATATATATATATATATATAAAGATAAAAAAATAATAAAAGCAAGGACCCAACGTACACCTATTCACTTCCCATGCATAGTATGTGGATTGCACCAGATCTTGAACAGATTTCAGCCATGTACACCAAATCATGATCAGATTTTAGCCACATGTTTACATTGTGTACTGTTGTGTGGGATGAGCGTTTTGATGAAAATACAGCCTATTGACATTATCTCAAGTGTATTTATTTATGCTACTCTGGTTGTTCAATCACCTTCAGTATAAGAAGTCCACAGTGGTCTGTCTTTGAAGGACCTATTTGCAACTGTGACAAAACTGGTAGTAATCATTTGACCTGATTGTTACAATGTAAATCATGGCTTTTCGGTTCCTTTGAAAATAAAAGTCCTGAAACTGTTCAAAACACAGTGTGTGTAGAGAGACGGTGGAAAAGACATGGTGAGGTGAAGTTTAACCAAACTGGAGCTTTTTTTCAGCTTATTCAGCGTGGCTACAAGATTAAAATTATGCTCAGAGGTGAAGCTCAATGAGCTGAGGGAACAGTGATGCCACACGAAATGGCAGCTGTCCAGAGTTTGGTGTCTTCCATAAGCAGAACAGCAGGGGGCAATGTCACAGTCCTAGGAGGGGTGTTTGGCCATGGAACATGTCTTGGTGTTTTCAGTCATTTCTTTCTCCAGTAAACATGACATTTAAGTTATTTCATTTCATAATATTGACAGTTTTCTCACTGAACAAAGTTAATGCAATTTACTGTCACTTCTGTGGCTGGTTTATCAACAGACACCATCAGACTGCACTGTAGATTAAATTAATAATAGAAACAGCTAGATCTCACAACTTAATTAGCAGCCCTTAATCAGATTAACCTTCTGTAAACTGTTCTGTGCTGTAAGTCATGATATTAGGGTCAATGGACAAATGTTTCTAAGCGTTCGATGCTCCCTTGAGAATGTGCTGTGGACAAACTCCAGAGGAGTTGGAGCCTCAACTGAATTCATTCAGCAGAGTGATGATGAAAAAAATTGCTCAGATTAGCTCAAACAGCTTTGATCTGACCATGGTGAACAAAACACCAATAAAATTAAAAAAAAAGCATAAACAAAATATCTGAGTTTCATTTTCAACAAGAAAAATTATCCAGTGATGGTAAGAGAGAGGTGAAAAGAAGAATAAAAGAGTGGAAATCCGCAAGCGAGAAAAGGAGAAAGTTAAAGAGAAAAGAAGAGAATAAGACGAGGAAAACCGGTCAAGAAAAAAAGAATAGAGAAGAGAAAGAGATTGGAGGAAAACTGAAAGGGGTAAGAAGAGAAGAGAAGAGAAGAGAGAAGAAACAGAACAATGGAGAAAGAAAAGAAAAGAGGAGAATGAAAAGTGTAAGTGAGGAGGAGAGAAGTAGGAAAAAAGTTAAAAAGAAGAAATGAGAAAAGAACAAAAAAAGATAAGAAGAGAAGTGAAGAGAAGAGAAGAAAGGAGAAGAGAAAAATCAGAAGGCAGTAAGAAGAAAAAGAAAAACAAAGCATGAGAAAATAAAAAAATAAAAATAGAACAGAGGGAATGGAAAGAGAAGAACAAGCGTAATAGAAGAGAAGAGAAAAGGGAAAAAGAAAATTAAAAACAATAGAAGAGAAGCACAGAAAAAGACAAGAAGAACCTTAAAAGGAAGAAGAGAAAAGAAAAACACAAAAAAGAAAATTTTGAACAAAAGGAACGAAAGAGAAGAAAGAAAACGTGTTGAAAGTTAAAAATTGCTACATGGGTAGAGCAGCAACTGTTTCTCAATTGAAAAATAAAACATTGTCTAAAGTTTGCACCGGTCTCTGTCCTGTGAATAATTAATGTGTTAGGCAGATAATAATTCATTATTAATTTTTCCTCATCGCAGCTACAAAAGCACATGGATGCAATTTGCCAGAGCTGTGAGAGCTTAAGTGGTGCTGAATGCATTTAAAGGCTTTGAGGGCCCCACTGCACATTGTCCTGGTTTCTTTCAGCTGAAGGACCTCAGTGAAGTTTTTCCCTACTGTAAGATGAATCATCAGTGGCAGCTGCTCTGACCCATAACGCCCTCCTTTCACTTCTTTCTCCAGACAGAACCGTTTAACTGGTTCCTCTCTCATGTCAGCCAGGTTTCTGAGGAGTTTACAAAGGCGGTGACTTTGTCGAAGATGGGTGAAACGAAGAGGAACGAGTGGAAGGACTTTCTCTCTGCGCTAATTACAGTTCGCTGATACTCAGGTGAATTCCTCCATCCTAATCCAACAAAAGCAGGCCTCAACGAATGTTACGCGGTTAATCCTCTGTCCACAAAGCTCACAATGTTCCTTTCCTTTGATTTTCCTCTCTTTAACCATGGCTAGTTCGAGCAGAAACGTTTTCAAAAGCAACCCTCTGAATATGCATGTGTGGACGTCTGCTAATCAAAATTATTGCACCCAATATTCTCAGTGGAGGTCATTTATTTTGACCCTGCATTCTCTTAAAACTTTCAGTGTGTACTTTCACTAGGAGGTTACTTTATTAAAAACACATACCTTGTTCATTATCTTACTTGCCACTTTATTTGAAACACCTGCCTCGTGCTTTCTCTTCCTGGCCACTTTATTAGAAACACCATCATTATTAGAAACTCCCACCTTGTGTTTACACTTACTGCCCTGACATCGTGAGTCCTCTTACTGGCCACATTATTAGAAACACATACCTTGTGTGTCCTCTTACAGGCCACTTTTTTTAGAACTACTTGTCTTTGCACTTGATGGCCACTGTTTTAGAAACACTGTAAGAAAGCTCACTGGGTGGTTGAACACAAGTGCAGAAAATATGATGTTTATTAAAGTTCCAGAGATTTAGAAGAAAGGTCACCAGGGCAAAACAGGTCCATAAAGATTACACAAAAATCGGAGTCGAGTCACAGGCAAGGGTCAAAACATGGCAAACAGAAGTATCCAGGAAATAGGCGAGAATCACGGTCAAAAACACAGTCCAGAGTCGAAAACATAGCAAACAGGGATATCCAAGAATAGGCACAAAATCGTAAATCCAAAAATAGACAGTCCAATTTCAAAAACCAGGTAATCAAGATAACAGACAAAGGAATGCTCAGAAACACTCTCGAAAGAAGTTTGTTTCTCTCCACACTCTTTTAAAGACTGCTCTGACTGGCCCTGAACAGTATCACCTGGAGGATGCAGGACCGGAAGTTAGAACTCTGGCGATGCAGACTGGTATTGGCCACTAGGTGGAGCCGTAGCTCCCCTTACAAACACTTACTTTATGCTTCTTGTAAATGGCCACTTTATTAGAAACTGTCACCTTGTGCATTTACTTCTTGGCCGCTTTATTAAAATTCCCACTTTGTGTTTTCACTCACTGGTCCCTTTATTAGAAACACCGACCATATGCTTTCACTCACTGACCACTTCATTAGAAACGCCTACTTTGAGCTTCAACTGGCCGCTTTATTAAAAACACATATCTTGTATGTGTTCTTTCCACTAACTGACCACTTCATTAGAAACACTGACCTTGTGAGTCCTCTCACTAGCCACTAAATTAGAAAGAACTGCTTTAGCTTTCATTTGCTGTTCACTACATTAGAAACACCTACCTGTCTCTTCCACTGGCCACTTTATATAAAATGCTTTCCTTTTTCTTCCACTCCTTCCAACACCTACCTAGTGCTTTTACTCACTGCCCAATTTATAAGAAACACCTACCCTGTGTTTTCACTCACTCGTGACTTTATTAGAAACACCTACCTTGTGCTTCCACTGACTGGCCAGTTTATTAGAAACACCCACCTAGTTCTACAACTAACTGGCCACTTTATTAGAAATACCTACCTTATGCGTTTACTCATTGGCCAATTTTTTAGAAACACCTACCTTGTGCTTTCACTCACTGGCAACTTTATTAGAAGCACCTACCTTGTGCTTCCACTCACTGGCCAGTTTATTGGAAACATCCACCTAGTGCTACCACTTACTGGCCACTTTATTAGAAATACCTACCTTGTGCTTCCTTTCAATGGCCACTTTACATAAAGATCCTTTTACATTTTTGAGCTGCTATCCTTTGAAAGTCGATAACTGACCAGATGTGAGTGTCCATGGTGCCATTTATTGTTTGTCATGCCCTCTCACACCTTATTAAAGACAGGATCACTGCAGTGATCTATTGACATTGAACTTCTCTTTTCTTTAGCTTTGGGCAGTCTGTAAAAAGACAATTTCATTTTTTTCTTGAATCTGTTTGTATAGTCGATCCCACAGCAGCTCTCTCCCATTTTAGATGGTTCCTGGGTGCTTTCAGTTTAGCTAAGCCGAACATTAATGCGGCCACTCAGTGGTTGTAGCCACAGTGTCCTCCACCCACTGTAATGTCACATGTATTCACAGTGTCCGCTGTTATGGAGGAAGGTTTTGGGCTGTCTGATTTGGTATCAGCTTAAAAGCTCCTGTTCTGTCTCTTTCTAAACTCTGCCTTTTATTCCATCAGGTTGGCTGAGAGGTCTCTCTCTTTGATTCCAAACCCATTTACCTCTCACCGCTCATGTTCAGCCGCGGGACACTGCCGATATTTTGGATAGAGAATCTAATATTGGCAGAAAAGCATTAGCTTTTTTGCTATCTGCATCTGCAGAGTTTGTTATAAGGGTGTATTATGTGATTTAGCACTGGCTTCTCTCTCATGCCCTCTCTCCCACTCTCTCTCTCACTCTCCTTGCAGAATGCCTCTGATAATCAGACTCTCTGCTATCTCAGACCTGTCATACCTCCTCACCCTGCTGCTTACATCCAGTTTCACCCCAGTGGGAGTGCTGTACCTCTTTTTAATTTAACTTTTTCCTCTGTTGATCCAGATCATAACTTGTTGTATGTTACTGTGTCATAGCTAGTAAAGGAACTGCACAGATGCCTGTAGGATGACAGTAGTGACTGGAAAATGTAGGGAAAATTATTATTTTTATTATTATTATATTTTGTTTGATTGTTTTTTTTCATTATAAATTAGAACTTATCACTTTATTTTAGGTGACCATTGTAATTCTGGTAGCTACTAGTTAAAATTAAAAAGGTAAAATTAAAAGAAATGTATTAGATTAGGTAATACATGTTTGGAGCTCAAATTCTTTAGTTTAGAACTGGAGCTATGAGGATAACAAACAATGGAATGTAACAATAGAAGTCAATATAAACATGTTTATGCCTCACAGTATATCACCACATACACAATTCTGCTCCACCTAGATGTGATTTGAGCTGGTTGAGAGGATGTTGGATGTACATTTGGGTGAATACAATGGATACAACAAAACAATACAATGTATCAACACATAGTTTTTGCTGATAACATGTCTCCAAAATCTTTATATTATCAAAAAAATATAAATAAATAAAAATAGAAAGGATTTATTTTGAAATGAGCCGCCCGCTGACCACCATAGCCAATGAAGGGTTAATTTGAGCACAAGCTTATTTCGAGTCATGTGAAGCTTCACCCACACATCCTCAGGCTGCTGCTAACACAACGTCATTGGACAGTGGATCAATAATGTTATGTCAACTAACAGATGCCTGCATTGGTCAGTGATGGGGGAGTGGGAGGGCCATCCTACTCACCCAGAGAGTGAGGCCAGTTGTGTTCTCTTGGACTCCTGGCCACGACTGGCTGCAGCACCACCAGGGATCTAGACAGTGACCATATGATGGTAGGGCTAATGCAATTAGAAGCCTCCTAATGTGACCCATTTACACAGGTCAGTACAGTTCAAAATTAGGGAAGTGTTTGAGTTAAAAACAAGGTTTGGATTAAAAAATGGCTAGACTGAGAAAGTGAAACGACGACCCATCAGTTGATGTGCTAGAAGCATGAAAAATGAGTGAGCATTAAGATCTGTGCCACTTTGAAAAGGGCCTTCTAAGCATAAAAAAATAAAACAAGATATACTTCCCAGACACACAGAGGATGCTCATGAAGGTATTTTTATATTTCCTTTTCTTTTCAGCAAAACCGCATGAGCCAAAGGTGGCAACAATATATCCATGCTATAAAAAAGCAAGCCATATACTGTGTGAATTATGGTTTAGACTGAATGACAGGCCCACTTGTTGTGGGGTCTACAATACAGTCTGACCTGTTCTTTCTTTCTCTCCTTTCTTTCTGGGCTGAAGGCTGCCGGTGAAATGGCGTGTGTGTGTCCTGCTGTTACTCATTGTGTAATCTTTAAAGCCACTCTGGCCTTATCGTCTCATCTCCTGCAGCTGCTGGACCATATCACTGTCACTAAGGCCTCGTGGGACATCTACACTTCTGTCTGTTCTCATCTCTCTGAGCCATCTCTGTTTTTCCTCTTACCTCTCTCTCTCTCTCTCTCTCCCTTTTCTTTCTCTTCTTTCTTTCTCCCTGTCTCTCACCTATTTCCAGTTCCATTCTTGTTCTCCTTACCTCCTCTCTTCTTTGTCCATCAAGGTACAGGGCCCCTGAAATGTATATTAAAACATGTTTAGTTGGGGTTTAGCAAGTGTTTATCTCATAAATAACACTAATATTGGAATAAATATTCAGGAATCAATAGAGTGAACAGAGCTGTGTGTAAGTGTATGTGTTCATGTGGTGACTTATACATTCCCAGAGCTCTCCTGGTGGAAGCCCAGTTTTACTGTAGTTCCCGTCTTTCATTAGATCAGGTGTTATATCAGGGCCATAAACTCACATACTGTTCACACAGGGGCCACACACCCACTCACAAACTGTTTACACAGGTACCTCACACCCACTCACATAATGTTCACATGGGGGCCTCATACTCACAACCTGTTCACACAATGGCCACATACTCATACACTGTTCACACAGGGGCCACACACTCACATAATGTTCACATGGGATCTCACACTCACACACATTGTTCACTCAGGGCTACACACACACAGTCACACTCACACAGTGTCCAGCCAGGAGCTAAACAATCACACACTGTTCACATATGGTCTCACACTCTTACACTGTTCACACAAGGACCTCACACTCACACACTACTTTTTCTGGCTTTGGCATGTGCTTGGAGAGAGTTGGCTGTAGTGTGTGGGATCAAGTCCTCCAAGCAGCAGGTTTTTAGTCAGGGGGTGGCAGATGTTGTTTTCCCCCAATGAGGCGGGGTAAGTGAGGACTCACAGCAGTAGTGATGTGGGAGAATGGAGCAGGCCAGACATCTACAGTCTTCAGTTGGGGTTGAGTTAAGTGCAGCAGTGTCTGTTTGGTGTGTGAGTCTCCCACAGGTGGCGAGGCACAGATTGGCAGCAAGTTGGGTACAAAGAGTGGAGAGACACTCTGTGAACGATCGGCAGCCACAGTGGGCCACAAGGTAGCTTAAGCAGCTGTGCAAGTCCACTGTTGACACTGGCATATGGGCAGATGAGGGACTTGTAACGAATGGAGTCCAGGCGGAGGTGCTGCCACCTGGTGGTTGGGGTCCATTCATAAAAGGACTGATGAGAGACATTACTTAAGCTTACTGTCTGTTCTCAGCAGTATTCCTAAGCCGTTTTTTCAAAGCCTTAGAGTTTTCCTAGCATTAGTATCCATAGCTCATAGTTTGTGTATCAACCTTCGCTTATTCTTAGACCTTAGCTTTAGCCTTAGCCCTTCTTTTTCCCGTTTGCCCTCGTATTGACCTCGGACTATTTTTTGACACTGCTTTTGCCTCATGGACTTACCTTTTTGCAACATGCAAAATAAAAGCATTGTTGAGTGTTCAATTGGATCCAAGCTTCTTCCAAATGTGACAGGACTGATGGACAAACTTTAAGGGCAACATTCTCCCAGGCCAATGGGAAGTGAAGAGGGACTGCCTGTAAGTTGGTTTATTTTCTCTTTATGGGTTATTCAATTTATTTTGTTTTTGTTCTGGCAGGTTGGTGGGAGTGAGCCAATCAGGGACTGAGTAATTTTTGATTTTGTTTTCTTTTTTGTGTTACATTTGTTTGAATTGAAAGAGTATTGTTCACCTTGTGTCCTCTCTTCTTTTATAGTGCTCCCACTTTTGCTTTACTTTTTTCCTATAGATTTTTTAAAGAATTTATTATGCTGCAATATGCTGTGTAAAGGAACAAACACATGAACTGAGTACGTGTGCACATATGTTCAGAGAGGAAGGAGTGGGGAGGCCCTAGCTGGGGAAGAACATGAGTAGAGAGAGCAATTGTATTAACCTGTAATAAACCTGAAAACTGCAAAGTACCTATGAGTGTGTAACTTCTGCTCCAAGATATCATAAAGGGTAAAATGGCAAAAGTATGTTACAAGTAACAAAAACAATTGGCTAGTGTGGTGAGATTCTGTACCTTTGGTCACCACATGGCTTTAAACTGGAGTAGTCAGCAGGATCTCCTTGGGCACAGAGATGGATAAGGCATAACAGTCAGGTCCTCCTACAGCGGGTCCTATGGTTTTTAGGTATACCCTGGATAAGCAAGTTCAATGGTTCCACAAAGATAAAGTTTGAAGAATGGACACATACCACTGTGGTTAGCATCTGAGTTCTCCACCAAGTGGACTTTGTATTAATTGCTATAGAGGAACCAGGAAGGGACACTTTCAAAAAGATTTTTAAGTTCTTAGAGGCGTTTTTTGGGGGAGGATGGTGGGCTGGCCATGAGAGCTGACTTTTTTTTACATGTCAGCAACAGCCAAGGAAAGCAGTGGGGTTGTTCATTCTCCATCTCTCTCTGTGAGTCACATTGAAGGTGGCATTAAAAGGAGCCACTGGAGCATGAGTATGCCACCCTGAGGAGCATAATGGTGGTGGCCCTCATGGCCAGCCTACATGACCTGGGGATGCTGCAGATGGCCCTTCAGGAGGAACTTCAGTGGTCGATGAGGGAAAGTCCATGGATATCAGGATGTGCTGTTGGCAGTTGAATGACAGCCACCAGAGCACTGCTGTGTAGGAGCAGTGAGCAGCTGACATGGGCTCACAGGTAGATCAATGGTACTTGTACCAGTCTGGGATTTGACCTTATGGTCACAGGGGCAACTCCCTAACCATTTCACCACCACTGCCCTGGGCATATGTCTAGGAACTGCCTATGAGAAGAGCTCTTGGTACAACCAGAGACTACCACAGAGCTAATCACGTCAGCCTTGTCTTCAAGATGCTGGCCATTGCAAGGCTGGGCCCATGGATCCTGGATACAGGCTCATGGGTCACCATGTGTGCAATCTGTTCACCCAATGCATTAGGGGCACAAAGGTTAAGGAGCAGTGGAGGTGTAGTGGCTAACTGTGAATGGGCTGTCCCTTCTGTATGTGAGTTATGTGGTGCTGGACTTCATGGTGACAGGGGTTGAGATCCCTTAGTGAGGAGAGGTGATCATGGAGGACTGTCACTTACTAGCCATGCATTGAATCTAGGGTATGAATGTCATCAGGCATTGTTGAGAGGGCTGGCTGCAGGGGGATTCTGTTGAGTCTTTTCAGTTTCAATCTGCCCTCTCTAGGTTTGATGAACAAGCCTGAGAGCCTGATTGTGAAGTCCACATCAAGTAATAGTTATTTCACATGCTCTAGAGCAGTGGTTCCTATAGTGTGGGCCATGTGCACACTATTAATGTGTACTTCATTATTGTAGGCTTACAGTCACATGGAATTTATAAAAAAAAATTAAAACATTTATACTAAATACTTCTTATTCTAATGTGCTGGTCTAACTGGCTATTTTTATGTTTGAGAATAGCTGGTGTAGTGTGTAGTAATATCACTTGTAGCACTTCAGGTGTTCTGTTCTTGGAAAAGGGAATATGTCAATATTGTCATTTCAACCAAATACAGTTCACACAGTACACAGTGAAACGAAACAATGTTCATTCAGGACCACAGTGCTACATGAAACACAGGACCACAAAAACTTTACAACTGACAACATGAAGTGCATTGTTTTTGCACTGCCCTACAATGCTTGCACATCCTTGCATACAGACAGGTATAAACAAAGACCAGTGCACAGTTATATGCAAAAAAAAAAAAAAACATACTCTCAGAGAGCAAACAAACTTACTGCCACCTAGTGGCCAGGATGAAGTAGTAGACGGAGACTTCTACACATCTATCTCCTTTGTTTTTCCAACATTCAGAGACTGGCTTTGCACCAGTATGTAATCGCTTCACCTCCTCCTGGTATGCTGACTCGTTCATGCTGATGAGACCCACCACAGTTGTTATCGGCGAACTTGATGTGGTTTGAGCTGTGCATTGCTGCACAATGAGTCAGCAAAGTGAACAACAAGGGGCTGAGCACAAAACCCTGTGGAGCACCATTGCTCAATGTAGTGGTGCTGGAGGTGTTGTTCCCAATCCTAACTGACTTGCATCATCTGTTGAATGGTTTCTGCGGTACGCAAACTGCAAGGGGTCCAATGGAGGAGGCAGCAGGGTCTTCACGTGCCTCATGATGAGCCTCTCAAAGCACTTCAAGATGATGGGAATGAGTGCAACGGGATGGTAGTCATTAAAGCAGGACACTGGACACTTCTTTGGCACAGGAACGATGGTCATAGTCTTGAAGCACATTGGAACAGTAACATTGTTCAGGGAGATGTTGAAGATGTCAGTTAGAGCATCTGCCAGCTTGTCTGCACATTCCCTAAGCACCCTGCCAGGAATGTTGTCTGGTCCAGCAGCTTTCCGACTCTGCATAGTTTTTCTCACATCAGCTGTGGTCAGGCATAGTACCAGGTCGTTGGGAGGAGGGGTGGTTTTCCTCACTTCCACATCAGTGCCTCAAAAATCATTAAGAAATTAAATGAAATTATTTAATTTAAAATGCAATTACTTTTAATAAAATTATTATTCCAAGTAAAGGGATACTAATATCTTAAGATTCTTTTGCCACCTTACAGGGTCTTGTCTGTCTGCAGTCGCTTTCTCCCATCTTCTTGCTCTTTGTCCCATTTTAGTGTCTGTTGCTCTGTTAACTCTCTTTTTTCTCCAAGTTTCTTTCTCACCTCTTATTCTAGTCTATCTCTATCTCTCTCTGAATCTCCTGAGGGTCTGCTACAGCATGTTCTTTTTCATTGAACACTCACACTGCACCAAGCTGTTCGAGGCTCCCAAAAGTGCCAAATCCTGTAGACTTGCAGCCTGAATGAAATTCCCTCTGCCATCTCACCACCTTCATCATGTGAACAGGTGTATCTCACCATCATCTCAGTTTGAAGAGGTGAACATCTCTGCCGTCTTGTCACCATCTTGGTGCTACAGTGTCCATTGGAAACTGAAACTCTGGCCTGTGTGTGATTTTACTTTACTTTTTATTCAAGACACTCATAATTGTTATGAAAATAAAGCATTACAGTTTATCTCTTAACTCTTCACCACATAATGTCCCACTGGTGTGCCACTGCCCACTTTCTCCTAAAGTGTACAGTCACAATCGTGTGATTTGGAAAGGCTATTTTTTGTGCAGCACTGTAGAACAAATCTACAATTTTGTGCAAATATCACAAACACTTGATACGCATCAAAGCAAAATCCATTAATAATCCATTAAATGAATAAACAAGCAACTTTCACAACAGCAGCCACCTGAGTTGAGCAGACACCAACACTTTATTATCCAGTAGATTTCTGATAAACTTGTGATTCAAAAACTGAGATAAAGTGTCAAACACTTAACATTTTTTACAGTTAGGGTTAGACATTTGCTGTCTATATTGTTATTGCCCTAAAACTGCAGTTTTGAGTCTGCTGTTCTGAAACAGCAGCTGTAGGGTGCTGGAGTCTCACAGGTGAGTTCTAGGATTTTAGTGTGGAATGCTGCCACATGAACAAAAAGACTCAGTATGCAACATCAAAGAGTTCAAACAGTATCACATCAAACTTTTAAACAATTGCTGTGGTCCAGTCCACATAAACACAGCAACTGACATGCTATAGAGCAGTTGTTCCTATAGTGTAGACAAGTCTTGTCTAAATCACTGTTCAAATTGTCCTTGCAGTGTTTTATAGCACTTAATTATGCAGTGTCATACATCCAGGATAACTGTGTAACAGTTTATGGTTTGTACTTAAATAATTTGTTGCTTTTAAATGTAGATGTATGTGGATGAAATATTAATGTGCACTGCATTGCTGTAGGCTCACATTCACATAGAATTTATAAAAAAAATACTACAGAAATGTTTATGAAATTAAACATGTATAGAGAAATGCTTCATCTGATTCTGGTGTTCTAGTGTGAATAAAGGTTGGTGTGGGCCACAGAAGATTTTCCATTTTTGATTAAGTTAAAAAGTAAAAAAAATCCCCACTCATGGTTACCCTATGCTGAATCTTATAATGGGTTCTGATTCTTAAAACAACAATTCAGGTTAATGTTCTCAGGCCAGTGATCTTTTCCATTATCATTGTTGCAGACTGACATTCTCATAGCTGGTGGTCTGCCTTGGGTAAAGGCTGGTTTGCCAGATCTATTTAAGAGACCCATTGCCACACATTGCTGAAAGGCCAAGAGATCATATTCACTCCACATCACATCTCTGAAGATGAACTGTTGACCATCGCACTGTGAAGGGCCCAAGAAAAGATTGACTATCACCATTTCTTCGACCTTATTATTGCCATGTATGTGGACACATTGAGATCATGCAGATCAACACCCCCCATGTTTTTGTTGTACTTGAAGAACACATGTGGGCTGTAAAACTTTGTCATAGCCTTTTTTCTCATTATTCCACCTGTTGACAGAAACCAAAGAAAACTTCTCTCCGAATCTGATACTATGGTCAACACACTGTTGTCTTTCCACCAAACTAGCAGCTTCTCTTGCTCAGTGATGATCTCTGTCATTCCATAAGGCCCTTTATGGAATTGCTTATCATCAATGAATGGAACATTGTGCAGATGACACTGTATACCAAGGCACCCATATCCACGCTGTGTCATCTCATCAAGAAGACTGACGGATGCAAATAGGTTGTCTTGACAAAGTGGCACCCAGGAGGTACCTCAGCCTGTTCAGCAATACCCAGGACAACACTTGGGCCCTGTCCAAGGACTGTATCAGGAAGGTGAACTGAAGTGGTCGGCGTGGAGGAAAAGGAGATGGGGCGCCTGTGTGGTGTGAGATGGTAAATGCCCACGTAGTGAGACATGGAGTAGCGGGTGCCTGGCGAGGAGGAGAGGGAGCATGGTATGCCTGCTTGGTATGAGATGGAGTGCTAAATGCCTGTGTAGTGCAAGATTGCGTGGCAGGTGCCTGGCTAGGAGGAGAGGGAGAGTGGTGTGTCCGCTTGGTATGAGATGGAGTGGTAAATGCCCGTGTAGTGCAACATGGGGTGGCAGGTGCCCGGCTAAGAGGGAGGGAGGTGCCTGAGTGATGCGATTTGTAATTGTCCATGTGATACAAGATGGAGTGGGAGGTGCCTGTGTAATAGGATCTGAAGTGGGAGGTGCCTGTGTGGTAGGACCTGGATTGGACAATGGGGGTGTGGGGGGGCACACCAGCTGGTTGTCAGAAATTTCAAAGTCATCCCCTTGAAATGTTACCTCCGCTATGCCATTCAGCAGCCTTGATGGCAAATGGTAGGTTTCTCCCAAAAATCCCCTGTCTGAACCATCACTATCACAGTCACTTTCCACTACATCTCTCTCAAGTGTGGGGCTAACAGTCATGCTACAGACAGCGTATGGGGGGTCTTGTAAGTCCAGTAGGTCCAACACATCAAAAACACATCAAAAAGTCTTTTAACTTACATTAATTGCCAAAACATGTGTATTGCATTCAATACAATGTATTATGCTAGCGGTCACAATTGTGACTGTTCGCATATACACACGTGGACAAAATTGTTGGTACCCTTCAGTCAATGAAAGAAAAACTCACAATGGTCACAGAAATAAC
>JBBPDA010000034.1:23384764-23400709 GCA_037974385.1 Arnoldichthys spilopterus
GTTGCCTTTGGCTTGCTCTTTGGGGGCTCGGACCCGGTTTCTGTAAAGCTGCTTTGTGACAACGTCAGTTGTAAAAAATGCTATACAAATAAACTTGACTTGAAACTTGACTTGAATTATCATTATTATAAAAGTTTTTGGTCAAAATGAAAGCCTTGCTTTAATAGTCATGGTTTGTCACTGATACACTGCATGCCTAGATGATTCTTGCAGTCTGTTAGATCAGTTCAACTTTAAATCATTTAAAACATTGAGTTTGCACCATGTACAGTTATTTATGTAGGAAATAAGGTGAAGCAAGGCCTAAATGACTTACCCCAATCATGTTTCAATCAATTATGAAGTACAAAAACAAGACTGTATGATTTGTTAACTCTTTCTCTAACTTTTATTTAACTTAATTTTATGCCTATAACACACTCCAAAAAAGTTGGGGCAGAGGTATTTTTATATCAATTTTTTTTTTATTTACATGTATTTGGGAAATGAAGAGAGCAACTGTGCCAGTTATGCAAGTGCAATTTTTTACCCATTCTTGACTAACACAAACATCCATAGTGGCTATTGTCCCATTATGCTTTTCATGAAGCTCCACATATTTTTCAAAGAAGACACATCTGGAAAAACACTCTGTGTCTAGTCAAGTCAAGTCAAGTTTATTTGTATAGCGTTTTTTACAACTGACGTTGTCACAAAGCAGAAACCGGGTCTGAGCCCCCAAAGAGCAAGCCAAGGGCGACAGAGGCAAGGAAAAACACCCTAGCAGTAGGAAGAAACCTTGGGAGGAACCAAAGCTCAGAAGGAGGAACCCATCTTCCTCTGGTTGACACCAGATAGCAAAAACAAGCAAAACCATGCTGTTGTAGCAAATGCAGAATGAGACTGGGCATTGTCTTGCTGAAATAACTATAGACTTCCCTGGAAAACACACCTTGATGGTAAATATGACTCTTGAATTCCAAAATATTCCTCTGCATCAGTGTGATTTTCAGTGATGCCATGGGCACTGATGCCCCACAGTGCTAAGACAGATGTTGCCTTTTGCACCTTTAACTGATAACAGTCTGGATGATCCATTTTATCTTTGGCACAGAGAGCTCAAGTTCCATTTTTTCCAAATACAAGCTGAAAGGTGGACTCATCTGACCACAGCCCTTAGCCCATAGACTCTTATGATATACTCTTTCTGTCCCTCTGAGATGAGCTCCATCCTAACTTCATTTGTAGACATTATGCAATATTATACAATATGTCTTTTTCCTCTGTAGTGATAAACGCATTCACACTAATTTCACTAAAGTTCTCTGAGGTATTATTGAGTTATGCAGCACTGAGGTCTGTTCTTCTCCACATGTAGAACACAAACATTCACCTCACACCTTATTTCCTGACCACCTAAATTCATCACACTTCATGCCATCATTCCTGACCTCCTGCATTCATCACACTTCACACCCTCATTCCAGACCATTTGTTCTCATCACAGCTCAGACCTTATGCACAAAAACATTCTAAGGATATCAATGATCATTAGGCAAGGATTCATTGTTATTGTTTAAAAACCTGCCACATTCACTTGTAGTGTCCCTTCTTAAGAGTATGTATAACTGTTGCCATTATTAAATGACCCTCAAAAAACTCTTTTTATAAAGGTGTAGGATCAACATTTGGAAGTATTATATTAGATTTAACCAAGACTTTTCAATGCGCCACTGTGTAGATAGGAAGCCTTCTGCTCTATAGTGATATTATTCAAGTGTATTAGTGATCCTGATTTTTTTACATATTTAATGAAGGGCCAATGAAAACAACATCATTTTGTCATTAAGTTAAGCATATAATTGCAGTCAGCGGAGGGCAGCAGCGGTGTAGATGGAGACAGAGAGTCTCAGGTAAGGTTTCATTTTTATTGCAATAACAGGCCTCATTTGCTGGCCATCCTGCATCACTATGAATGATATAAATGTAAGCGTTCTTTCAGGTAATTTGTAATGGCCTGGTGGTGCGAAAGCAAGCAGGAAAAACACCCCTGAAGGTGTGTAGTTCTCAGAGGAGCTCCAGAGTAGGTGGTTCCTCTCAAACATTCTCTCAAAAACTGTTTGTTTTAAAAGCCCTATTCTTCTGAGAAGATCTGGGCTTAAAACTGGACACATGCCCTGCCACTTCTTCCTTAAGATTTCTCCATTGCCTTACAACCAGGTATGTCAGCATGGTTCTGACAAGCATTGAAAGGTATCCTGTGCTTTTTTTAGGCCTTACTGGACGCTGGTAAAGTTATCCGGTGTTACAAAAGGGAAGGTGGCCTAGTGGTTAGGACCTTGGTCTAGTGAACTGAAGGCTGCAGGTTCAAGTCCTGGCCCAGGCACCACTGTGGTACCTTTGAGCAAGGTACCGTCCCACTGCACTGCTTCCCGGGTCCAGTTGATAGCTACCCGCTGCTATGTGGGATGGGTTAAATGTAGAAGTCACATTTCATTGTGGTCCATGTGGAGTGTGTTCACAATGACAAATAGTTACTTTCACTTCAAAAGCTAAAATTAACAGGGCATAACAGACCTGCTAGAATTTTCTTAATTCCGCTCATTTCCTGGCCAGAGGAAAGGTGCAGGATCAGGATGAAATGGGGCGGCAGACCTCACCACCTATTAAACACATCATTAATTCAAGCCATGAGGCAAAATTAGTGTTCTAAGTCCAGCTAACGAAGCGTTTCTTGTTAAGTTGTTAGATGTAGTGTCATGGAGCCTTAATAGAAAAACTGCTGATACATTGGGCTTGAAAACTAGACAAAGCAAAGCATTGTGCTTGTGTGATAATGTTGCAGATTGTGAGATTTTACACACATGAACAATTACAAAGTATCTTTTACTAATAAAGATTTCATACGTAACTTCTTTTGAATGTTGTCCTATGTTTCCACATTTGCTTGCATTGAGTGTCAATTGGATGATCTTCTCCATGACCTTTTCAAAAAGATCTTGGCTTCTCGCACTCACTCGCCAATGTGGGATCATGCAGCAATCCAGTGCAAAATAGAAAACGGCCCCCCAAAAGTGTCTACTATTACTCCTGATCAAAGTGCGTGTGGAGTAAAGTGTTTGGGTGATGATCTAACACCCCCGGCAGACAGGATTATCACTTCTGCTCTGTCCTGCGCCGGACCGTGATAGCCGCCATCATCCCATGGATGAGTGCACTGATGAAGAGGGATGGTGCTGGGGGATTGGGCAGATTAATGGCAGCAGGGTCTGCTGCTGGCGAATGCTATATTTACTGCTATTGCCATTTCCCTCTGATATTTTCCCTGCCGTAGATTACCAGATGAAAATATATATATATAGATACAGTGCTGTAAAATTGGACTGCATTTGAGTTTGACCTATGATTTCCTTGAGGCCTTCAGAAACATTTTCGCTTATGATGTCATCATGCACATCCTGTCATGTTAACATCTAACAGGAAAGCATCCATCTGTCCATCTGTATGTTGGTCTGCCTGGATGTCTTTTTCTGACATGTAAAAAATCATCCAGGATGGGTTTGGTGTGAAATTGTTTGGATTGATTTCTTTACAGTGGTGGTGAATGGAAGTCATGTTTCTAGCACAAACATAACCATTTTATCTCCTTTACAAACAGTGAACCTCCACATGTCTTCTGTGTGTCTATGGAATGTTAATGATGATAACATAGTGATTATGAACTAAATCTTTTTTGGAACATTGCCTGATATATCCCTGCATGTACTACTTCCCAATGAATTGGTTTAATGTTAGGCCCAAAATCTTTTCCAAACACTGGTATGTGTTTGGTAATGTTTTTATCATCACTCTATAACAGTTTCTCTAGAACAAAGCACATCAAAGCCAATCAGAATGACTTAGTTTACATCTTAACTATGCAGGATTTTTTACATCATACCTATCTGTGTGATCTTCCACGATTGATTCATTAACTTTATATTTTTCATATGAACCTTTGATACCTTTTTATTTTTTTAAAATACATTTTTAATTAAAACAGCGGAAATGCTCATAGAGTAGTCCACTTTTATGGAGAACAGCAAGTCGTACAGTGTCAGAAACCACATAGGCATGTCTATTAGAGTACTAGAGATTACTGTTATGCAGTACAACCTGAACTTGATGGACCAGTAATAGAAATTGAAACCCCCCCAAATTTAGTCGCACAACTAACAAGCACCTTGAAAGACAAGATCAGTAAACAACTACCTTAATCCATGTTAGATTTTTGGTGGGCCAACTTAAATTTCTACAAGGACATGCATGTTCTGTCAATTGCTCTGACCGACCTCTCTCCAGCATGCACACCTCCTCACACACACATACACACAGAAACACACACCAAACAATTTAAATAGTAAATAGATTCGATACAATCCCAATCCATTTGATTAACCCACAGGCTATGAATGTCCAGAGGCAGGCAATGATAGGACATAACTGCATAAACAGGGGCTGGAGCAGGCAGGCTGTTTAGAGCTGTGCACTTTCTGTCTCCCTAAATTGTGTTCCAGGTGCAGGGTCTGATAGACTCACCGGCAACAATTGCATTTTACTTTAAAGGCAATGCCCCCCTGTCTGTGTCTTAGCGGACACCGTGTAATGTGTAAGACCCACACTGAGCCAAATAGTGATTGAAACAGCTCTTGTCAGCAGCTGGACTGCATTTTCTTTTCCTTTCGGTGGAGGAGATACGTGATGTATGTGTGGAATTACTAGCAGTCATTGATGCGGCGCTCACACTGTGTTTAATAGAGTCTTTTTAAAGGTGCAGTTATAAACACTTAGCCATTTTAATTAAGTGTACAAAGGAAAAACATATATTTAAAAGCGGTTCCATTGCGTTGAGATGGTTTGCCTTTCAGCACCGGTGAAATAAGCGCTGAGCGAATAGTTAAGTAAGGTGCGATGAAAAGAAATGGTTTAGTTAGCATAAAACGCTTAGGCTAATCTTCTGGGTGTATTTACTTTCAACACTCAGCTTCATGCACATCAGAGTATCCTCCTCTGTATGAAGAGCAGGCACAAATTATTTGACAGCTTTCTCTTTTAAACTATTGTTAAAGGGAATTTTACAATTTTCTTCCTGCATAATGAAATTATTCACAGTGGTGGTGAATGGAACCAGACGCCTGCTTCCTCTAAAAGCTTCCTCACAGAAAGTTTTTAAATAAAATGGTCATGAAGACATGCCTGAAACATTGCTTTACCAGTGTTTGGAGAAGCTTGTGGGCCTAATACTTAATACCATAACCACTTAAATCATCAACATCTAATAGAAAAACATTTAGAAGGTACGTGGACCTTTACTACAGGGTTTGTAGAGGAAATAAAATGGTGTGTATTTGTGTTGCTGTCTGGTTCCAATCACCACTACTGTAAAGAAATCCCAGTCTGCAACATTTCAAACCAGACCCACTCTGGATGACTGTTTACATTTCAACCAATGATTCATAGGGAATTTTAGACAAATCCACTTAATTTCCCAAATAGTTTTGGCCTAAATGTGGTTCCAACATTTGAAAGGGTAAAGAGCTAACATCACCATAAGGGGGTCTTTATCAGACCCAAACAGCTGTGTGTTTATTGTAGTCAGTGCAAACCAACAAAGAAAACATGATCACTTATATGAAAAACTTTTAGCCATCCAGGAACACACACACACACACACACACACACAAACATAATGCAAGAGCTTGGGAAAGCAACAGTATTAGAAAACCAATTTCAAAAAAGGCTGTTCCTTAGATAACTGGAGACCTTCAAGCACAGACACCCTGTAGGTGTGTGTGAGTGTGTGTGTGTGTGTGTGTGTGTGTGTGTGTGTATGAGCACATACAAGTGTATGTGTCTTCTCAAGGAAGCATTAAGAGACTCTCCTAGACTGTTAAGCAGTTCCTTGTGGCTGTAAGGTGAAACCAATTTTGTGGCCTTGAGATGTTCAGAGGAAGCAATCTGTCACATGAGCTTCAGAAAATAAAGCACAGTCACAGTCGAGATCTTCACAGGCTTGATTATGGACACTATTTCTCATATATGTTATATTTGTTACACAGAATGGAGGTGAAACTTAGTGGTTTTGGCACAAAGCATTTATCTGTAATATTTGATGAGTATCAGCCTGGAAGAGCCTCCACGACAGCCACTTCAATCTACTCTACCTGTCTCTTAATGGCAGGGCTTGCCCCAACAGTATTTTAACTGGCTTCCAGTTCTCAACCTGGATGAGCTGTTCACAGCACTAACATCAACTCATCCTTAATGATCACAATATCTATCCAAAATTTCATAATTAACCATCATTTTCAGTATGTTCAGCTCATTTTTAACCAAAATATTCTTAGTTTTTGGTTTTACACAAGGTGGACTTCCCAAAGATACAGGATAGGTGTACTGTAATGCTACCTAAGGAGAAGATATGAGTTTGTGGCTCCTTAATTATGTAAAAGGGGAGAATATACCCCCTGCAGGAAGGACCAGGTCTGCATCTCTGGAGTTCTAGCTCCAGCTCCGGACACACCTCCTCCCAGGGGGCACAGATTAGTGGGACTCATTAGCTTCATAGACCTCCTGAGACAACCACACAGTGCAAAGTCTCATGAACATTTGCACGTTTTTAAACATTGATAGCATACTTTTGTCTTTTTTGGTTACTTTGACTATTGCTTGGGTTTTGACCTCGTCTTTCGATTTTTTCTTAAACATTTCTGTCTGCTCCTAAATATCTTTTCATGTTTTGACCTTGAGCTTGGATTACCTTTGTCACTTCTGTTTGAACCTGAGCCTGTTTATTAAACTTGATTTCTGAACTGTGTTACTAAACTTTCAGTATGCACTTGTATCCAGCCCTTTACTCCAAAGCCTTGTCCAAGTCCAACTTGCATTCAATTCAGCTATTCAGTTCAGTTTTATTTATATCATCCTTTTTTTTACAGCTAAATAAATAAAATTCCCCAGGGGGAAGAGACCTCAAGAGGAACCAAGACTCAGAAAGAGAAACCATCCTCCTCTAGTCAACACTGGATGGTGATAAACTCTAGTCTCTAGTCTCAGAGTTTATAAAGATGGCATTAGCTTAAGCCTGTAGCTTGGAGCAACAGCCCCTACTGCAATCTGTGTGATCAATGGATGGGGATGAGGAGGTGGTGTGGGGGGAGGCAAAACATGAAGGTGGTCCATGGTGTACAAACTGGTCTCGAGGACAGATTATATACAGGATCAGCAATGATACATAACTCAAGACTCCATAGGAACTGTACTGGGCCTCAGCAACACCACACACTCACTCATGCATACTGATAAATTTACTGATCTATGTATAATCCATTCAATGGAACTGACTACAACGTCTACTGCGACTATGATTTATCTCCCTGCACCGGTGCAAATCTCTGCTCTTTTAATCTTTTCATTCTTTATTTATTTTGTTGTACCGCCTACCTCTCTAGTGCAATAATCTAATGCATTTATTTTTTCCATGCTTTATCAAGTGCCACGGTCTATTCTCATGAGGAATAACTGTTCTGTGCAATGCATTTTCAACTATTCCCTCTTTTACTGCACAGATGTTACATATGTAGTATATGTATATTGTGTCATGCTAATTTTATTGCCTTTTTTATAGCTTTATTTGGACTAAATTTCTACTGGTTTGCTCTATACAACATCTCATGGTACTTGTACACTGGTAGTAAAAGTTTCTTGTATTAAGATGTTATTTATTTATTTATTTTAAAAAAATTATATTATTATTTTCCAATTTTAGCTCAATTTAATCATTTCTAGTTGCACTCACTAGTTCAGACTCCAACCCCCACCCACACCACACCCCCAACATTAGGGGATCAAACTCACAATCTCCTCGATAAGGCCAACAGTTACAGAGTTATGCCGCTCAGGGGATCAACACATTATTCTTTCATATTCTTTGTTTATCTGTGTGCTTTTATAGTCAGTTTGGCTGCTTAGTGCCTGTCAGTATTGATAATAACAAAAATGAAATATTGATATTGTGTTATTTTTATACATATGATAATACCATAAACAGTCTTGTGCCACTATGTGGTTCACACTTCAACAGTAGTTGGCAAGATTGCTTTATTAATGCTGGTGCCAACAGCATGCATGCGTTATTTCATTGTGTGTATTATGATCCTTTGAGTGTATCCAGTGAGTAAAGATCATTGCGTATTGGCTGTAATGTTGAATTTCCATTAACTTTGTCACATCAAGAATTTGAACCAATTAGAACCTTCAGTGTTTAACATTCCAAATCACATAAACAGGAGTGGTGCTACACTACAGTATAAAAGCGTATCTGGCACACATATATTCATTTACAAAAAATCTGATATCGTCACAATGATATTTATTTTTCAGAATGATGTCCAATAGGTCAGAGTCTAAAATTTTCTTGAGCTAACATGCTTTTAGAAGCTAATATTCAGAAAATACTTAGAAATATACTGGACATAGTTTCAGGCTAGTGTTTATAAAATAAATACATTTTAGATATGAGTGTCATTTCACATACATCATTCATGGCAGCTAAGGTTTGCTTCACTACCTTTTTTTTAAACTATAGCATTAAATTAATAGCTAATTGCACTATAAAGCATCTACAACTCAATAGAAAGAATTAAATAAGTCAAAATAATTGATTTTCTGTTACAAAAACACAGTTACATATGTGTGCAAGTTATTTATTGTGTAGTTTTATGTAATAATTAACGCCTAATTAAAAAGTGGTTATAAAAGTCACGAAGTCAGCTAGCCTTCCCCTGCTTCAAAGCCTTGACATTTTTCAGCAGCGAACTCTTTCAATTTGTTGGCTGGAAGTGAATAACTCATAGATGGACTGTTTCTTGCTCGGAAACTCATGTGTTTGTTGACCTTGGAAGATAGTTCTGGTACATGAACCATGTTAAGGCATTAGTCAGGCTTTAGAGAGGTTTGCTTATGACTCATTCGACTCTGCCCTAAAAAAAACCTAATTGAGATACAGCAACATCGTCTGCTGCCTCTGCCAAAGAAGGTAGAGCTGCTTTCAGATGCAGGGTGGCAGGGGGTGGTGGAGGTGGTGGCAAAGAGGCACTATAAAGTTAAACGTTTCAAAAAGGATTCAGAAAGGAAAGCTGTCAAAAAAGTACCAACCAGATCTTTGTCGAATGGTTCTTTAAAAAACAGCTTTTGTTTTGTAAGCTAAATTTGCAAGTGCAAACATTGTGCCTTGTTCACCAATATTGTGCTGTTTTTTTTAAATTAGTACTTCAGGAAATTTAGGGTTTTATGAAACAAAATCTTTTTTTCTTTCTACTGTTGGTGAATGGGGCCTATTTTTCATTAAACCAAGAAGCATTTAAAAATTAAGAATTTTTTCCCTGGCAACAATTTTGGTGGGAAAAGCAATAGAGAGAAAAAGAAGAGTTTGATGGAGAGATTTTAGTTTTGGAGCAGTGAATGACAAAGTTGTGTGACAAAAACAAAATGTGTGTAAACTGTGCTTTTCTGTTACAGCAGTAAAACAAAGCCACTTAACCTCAAGATGGTAATCGAGTCTGTGAGTGAGTTTTGTTCTTATGATTGCAGAAAATGACAGTTAAGTAGCTATGGACTCAGTCCTTAAACTGAGCACAGTGGTTTCCCTGTATGTCTGACCATGGTTGCAAGAAATAGACAGAGAAAGGTAACATGATGCATGCACATGTCTTTCAGTGGTACTGCAGTCTTTTTCACAGAGTTGTTTAAAATCCTAAAACATATATAAAGTAATTAACATCTCATTTGCCATTCTATTATGAAACTTAAAACTGGAAAAAATCAGATCAGATAAGAATTACTAAAACATACATTTTTCAAAAAAATTATTCAACATTCACCTCTGTATTGTACTTGTTCCTTCTTTTCGTTTTGATCTCTTTTAAAAAAAAAAGACTGTTACCATGTAAAACTGTATAGGTTACAAAGGCATTAAAGTATATATGGTAAGTGAGATGGAATAGATTATCCTCACATCAACCAACATCTACAGTATTTGTAGGTACTCACGATGTTAAAACCAGATAATGGCTAAAATGATCAGCATCAGACAGATAGCCAATATTTTAAACCATTATTAGTTCACATACTTATACTCCAGAAGAGCAGTGCTGGGTTGCCGCACATTTCATTTGGCCATGCAGTCTTCCCTCCACTAGAGGCAGGGATGGCTAACTGCGATGCTCATTTTTCTAAGGCAAGTAAACGACTATTTGTCATTGTGAATACACTCAAGCACCACAACGAATTATGACCTCTGCATTTAACCCATCACACGTGCAAACATAGAGCAGCAGGCAGCTATCAGCAACACTGGGGGAGCAATGTAGCAGGACGGTACCTTGCTCAAGGGTAGTGTGCGGGCCGAGACTTTAACCTATGACCTTTAGGTCCCAAGGGCAGTGTCCTAACCACTAGGCCATCACTGCCCTTTTATATGAAAGTGGCTATTTCATACAGAGAACCTGAAGCCTGAGGAGTGTCACTGAGCAGTACTGGCATCTGTGGCATGTATTCATTGACAGTGGGAAGACTAGTAAAGTATAGGAGAAATTAAAATGCATGTGTCCAACACTAAACTTGTTTTAAAAACAACTAGCAATTAGTTTAATACACTGCTCTAGATTGATCTTTAATTGATATTTTGATTACTAAGTGCCATTATAATGAAATAACTCGACAGTCAAAGTCAGTGGTCATGATGTTATGACTGATCAGAGTAAATACTATTTAATTTGCAAATATTTAGTTAAGACGAATAAAGATATTTTTATATAAACATTTTACCACTCTACCCATCAACCACTCACCTGAAACCAGATATAAAGAAAAATGAGTGTTTAAGAATAGAACTGAGTGTAGTACAATCATGGATATGGGTGTATATACTTCAGCAGGCTAAGTTAACAATCAGGCCCATCATTTCTCCAGTTTTCCCATAACTTTGAAAGTGTGGGTGGGAATGAAGAGGGAAAAAAAAGTTTTTTGTCAAACATTTTTGGCTTACCCCCCCCCCCCCCCTCATATTAACGTCAAACGGCACTGGTCGTTACGATCGATCCTTCCACTGCACAAAAGTAGGTCCTTCTTTCCCTCATTGATCTAAGCTACTGTATCACCCTTGTCTTTAGCCTCCCTGATTCGAGACCCCCTCAGCGAGACACTGGAGGGGGATCGGGTTAATGCACCCGAGGATGAGATCGGTAAAGAGCTGTGACCTCTACAGTGGGGCTCGTGTAAACGGAGACGGAGGTGACCCCCTTCTAATGGAGACATCATCATCTCTCTTACCTTGACAGCCACCAGCATCTTGTCCTTGGTGGGGCTGAGGTTATAACACTCTGCCAGGAATACTTTCCCAAAGGCCCCTTCGCCGAGTTCCCTCTTCAGCACGATGTCCCTCCTCTTTATGTGCTGCACGTCTGAAGAGAGAGAAAGGGAGAGAGAGAGAGAAAGAGAGAGAGAGAGGGAGAGAGAGGACTCAGTGAACTGTGTGGCAGTCTTCAGAAAAGGTGATAGTGTGAAGTGGATGCTGGTGAGTTGGGATTTGTACACGCCAAGTCCTGTCACTCAAAATGATAATATGGCTCAAAGGGATGCACCACTATCATCATTCTCCAGGAATTTCCACACACCATCCTAAACTACCGACACTACCCAGCAATCCGGTGTGTGCACCACAGACCTTCAGAAAGCCAGAGTCTGTCTGACTTCTACATAATTCTTCATTAGATAAATTTATTTTCATCTTAAAAATAAAGCCACCAATAAAAAGGAGATGGAAAATATATGCTGTTGCCCCATCACTCTGATAAGCTCAGTCTCAAGTTCGATAACAATGGAGTGGGGGGCACTAGTGTCACAGGGTCATGTCTATAACACACATACACACACACATATATATATATATATATATATTTCATGTTTGTCATCTGGAGTTGTCACAAGGTTTCTTTCTCCAGCTGTCACCTGTGACCCTGACACCAACTGACCATTTGTCCTTCCTTGGATCACTTTTTGTAGGGATTATTACATTCTTCACGAAATCTGCCATTTTGGAGATGCTCTTATTCAGTTGTCTAGCCATCACAATAAGAGCCTTGTCAAAGTGGCTCAAATTCTTATACTTGCCCATTTTTTCTGTTTTCAGCATGTCAGCTTAAAGAACTGACTGTTCATTTGCTGCCTAATATACCCCCTAACAGGTGCCATTGTAACTAGCATGCTAATTAGTGAGGTGTAAGGTTCCATTGCTTGTTAGCCAAAGTAGCCTCATAGTTCTAGTCTATTTTTTTCTTTGACAACATATCATGTTCAATGTGTTCTGCATTCTCCTCAGGCCATTCGTTTCATAAAAAGGAACAATAACACAACAGATTTGATTTGTTTTGATTTGTTTACATGGTTGTGAATCTCACCTCTCTCTGTGCATGCAGAACCTAACAAATACCTGTTTCCTCCGAGACTAATAAAAAGGAAATTAGAGGCTTCTACTCGTAAACACGAACAAAAAACTAGGCATAATAACCCGGACGTGAGGTGTGGGGGCCTCCAAGAGTGGCTAAGTGGTTGTCTTGGATACATTATGGTGCTGATGTGGAGATGTATACACTCGTGTTGGGCTGAAGTGCTCCAATCCTTTCGCTTCCTGTGCCGTTTGATGACTCTCTGTCTGGCTGGTGAAAAGCCACTCAGGGATTTCCACACTTCACATTAAGGTTAGGAGCTCTCCAGGGACATTTCTTTCTTTTTCTCTTTTTTAGATAAATCTTAAGGGCTGGCTGGGGGATGGAGAAGATGCTTTACAATGCTGACATGAATCTAAAAAAGAACAGCAAAGATCAAAATGAAGACACAGATGAAGGCACTGAGGTTCTTCACTACTAGATTGCATTTTTCTTTAAACTTAGACATCAGACATGCTCATAGATTTCCAGTCTGCTCCAAGAATTGCTTCTGTTGACATATTCACAGACTTAATAAGAGTAGAGCTAAGAGAAACCCTCTTTAAATTCTCACAGATAATAACACCCACCCCTCCTGAGTGAAAGTTTACAGAAGCTGCTCTACAGAGGAATTATTATTACCTACCAGAAATTCCCTAGATGTTCTATCTTTTCCTATTTACTTTTTTCTATGTGTGTTCCTGTCTGCCTGTCTATTATGACTATCTATCTATCTATCTATCTATCTATCTATCTATCTATCTATCTATCTATCTATCTACCTATCTATCTGTCTATCTATCTATATATCTATCTATCTATCTATCTATCTATCTATCTAAGCTGACAATTTTTTTTACAGATTTTAGCACAAAGGGGTGACCCCTGATCCATCCTTGCTTGCAGAGACTGAGCCTTTGACGTGTACCACTTTCATACCCAATCAGAGATACCAGTTAGTCTGCATGTGTTAATAGTGAATATTTACTGTGTTTTAAATGTTTAAATAGCATATTAAATTATACATATAGTATACTAAGCATGTAGTCAAAGCTGATAAGGTGAAACTATCTTTGAATATAGTAGTAAAACTATTTAGTACACATAATAACACAATAATGTTTTTAAAATGTACAGATGTACCAATGTAGACTAAAGGTCACTGTTATCACAATTTTTTAGGCTGTGTGATAACTTGTGTAGCTTTCATCAAATATAAATAAACTGCATTTCAAAAATTTGTGGTAACTTCAGTAAGTTTTATTATAACTGCTAATGTAGTAAAATTTATTTTGTAAAGTAATGAATGTGCTATTTCAGTTATGTTTTCAGAAATGTTGGTTAGTGACTTTGAAGAATGAAATAAATGTACTTGAAGTATCGAAGGACTTTGTCATTTTAAATATATTTGTAGTACTAACATTATACTTGTCATAATGATCAAATTATTAAACTACCTTCCAATTTTATGTATACTGTTCAAAGCTCTGTGTAGCATCTCTAAATTATATTTCAGTTGTATTTAAAGAATAATGAATATATAAACATAAGAAATATATATATATATATATATTTTTTTAGGGGTGTTGAAGAAAGTATTGTTTATAAATGGATGCACACAGCCATGGCTGGCATGGTAAAATGAAACAGATGAACACTGCGCCAGCCTTCAGCCATTAGACCACAGTGGCAACCTGGCATCCCCAAATGTCATCACAACTTTATGAGCGTGCCTGATCAAATTAGCTCAAACTGGTGGGCGATCGGCAACGACAAACACTGGCTAGCTGAAATCCATGGCCAGTGTTTATTCTCTGCACCATCATCCACCTGTTTCCAACCACATATGCCGCATCGCCAGGAGAGCATGGGCAACATATGGCTGACCGCAGCAACATCTGCTATTTACTCAAAACAGAACAGAGGGATTTGGACGAACCTCTGTCCAACATCAACACCAGTGCTCCTTTAGGAAAGTGGCTGAGTTTTCCCCTGCTCTAGGGGGTCAGTAAAATTAAGTACACATCCTCAACAATATGGCATTTTTCTGCAGATCAACAGTAATTGTTAATTATAATGTGTAGACGTGTTGTCTGTAGACAATGTGCATGTACACTGATCAGCCGTAACATTTGCACCACTGACAAATAAAGTGTATATTATTGACTACTTATTTCATTGCAGTGGCACCTGTCAGGGGGGTGGGATATTTTAGGCAGTAAATAAACAGTCAGTTCTTGAAGATGATGTGCTTAAAACAGGAAAAATTGCCTTATTATTATGGCTAGAAAACTGAGTCAAAGTATCTCCACAACAGCAGGTGATTTGTAATGTTGCAGGTATGCAGTATTTTGTACCTACTAAAAGTACCAAAACCAAACCCTGCCTCTCTGCCAAACTTTACTGTTCTACTGTTCTATTCATTCTCCCAAGTGGCACAATGGTCTAAGCACTGCCTTCACTATCAGAAGGTTGTGAGTATGATCCCTAAAGGCGACAATCCAAGTCCCTCGCTGTCT
Organism: Arnoldichthys spilopterus; assembly: GCA_037974385.1. NCBI lineage: Eukaryota > Metazoa > Chordata > Actinopteri > Characiformes > Lepidarchidae > Arnoldichthys > Arnoldichthys spilopterus. The sequence continues at coordinate 23,399,787 of JBBPDA010000034.1, forward strand.
AGGTGGGAGGGATGGCCCCTTCTTGTACCTCAATTGCACAGTGTGATGCTAGTCAGCATAGGTATCTGTTGGCTCGTGAACCAGAATTGGCAGTCAGCACTCTACTCCAAGCACATGAAATTGTGTAAGTAGCAGTTAGAAAGAAGGCAGTGTCAGGCTTTGATTGACATGGGGAAAGCACAATTAGGGGAGAATATTAGAAAAAATTAGGGTTAAAAAAATCTAATCCTTGACAGCTACATTAACTTAGTAGCTCCAGAGCTAAAACTAAAGAAGTGGATGACTACACTGGAAGTAGAGGAGCTGTGTAAATGTGTATTTTTTTGCTAAACTATTGCTTTAAGCAGACAAGGCTGGGGTTTTACTGGCATGCACAGGCTGGGCTTTCTAATCAGCTCCAACATATTATCCACATTTAGACTGTGGAGCACAGAAACACTGGGAGATGTGGCAGCCATCCAGTAATCATGTTAACGCATGTGTGTGTGTGTGTTTTCTTCCTAAACTAGGAGCACCATTGAGAGTGTGAGTGGCTATGCCTCGAGCTGTTCCTTGCAAAGTTTTACTGGAGATTAAGACAAAGGAGACAGGAAACACACACACACACACACATTATTTCCAAACTAATTAAATTGCACTTATTTAATCAGGACAAGCCTGAGACAGGAGGGAGGCAAGAAATACTTAGGAAGATGGAAGGAAGAAAGAGAAAAATGAGAAAAAGAATGACAGATAAGAAGGGAAGAAAGACAGAAAGAAAGAAAGAAAGAAAGAAAGAAAGAAAGAAAGAAAGAAAGAAAGACAGGGAAATGTTTTGCTCAAACACACACAGTACCTAAAGGAGGGAGGGATATTATTCATTATTGAAGAAAATCAGAAAGAGAGAGAAAGAAAGAGTGACAAAGACAGAGAGGGAGAGAGGG
>JBBPDA010000034.1:23418553-23433123 GCA_037974385.1 Arnoldichthys spilopterus
CACACACACACACACACACAAATACACACACATACAACCACACACACATACAATCACACACACACACACACACACACACACACACACACACACACACACACAAGAACAGTATAAAATAGATCACATCCATTTTATATGCATTTAAAGAAAAGAAAATTGTGTCATAACATATATAAATGCAATCATAATCTATAATATTTTAAGATATCATACTGTACCAAAACGTATCATATCATAATATACTATATATCTTACAGTTGCTCAGAATGCTGCAGAAAATTCCACTGAACTGCATGGTGCTCCCAACATTCAGAGGTTTTTGTTATAATTATTGTTGAAAAATGTAATAACCACTGTGCATCGGGTCCTGTTCATGTTGTCAGGGTTTGTTTTTTGATTATGACCAGCCGACTATACATTATTCCTTGCATAACATATTGTAACCTATAATGTAACATAACATACTTTAACATATTATATTGTTGTGTAACCTACTGCACTGTAATGTATCATATTGCACTTTAACATAGTGCAACATCATAAAACATCATATCATAATGTAACATTGTAATTTACCACATTATAATTTACATATTGAATGATAACATATTGTGACGTGTTAACATATATAAAGAAAAGAAAGAAAAGTAATAAAATAAATAAAAATAAAAAAATAGTTCGTTATAATAGTTAGTATAAATGGGCAGCAGCAGTTCCTTGTGTAGAGATGCCATGATGACTTTAGATCAGGTCTTTGGCAGAAAGGGGTGTTCATATGGAGACTGGGAAAGGAAACTGTGCCAGGAATTTTGGATCCCTATAGATGCAAACAATGTAATTGCACCTTCAAAGGTACACAGTCCCTTAGGACCAATTAGGCACCAATAATAAATGTGAAGCTCTACAACTACTTTAGGTAGAAAAATAAAATCAAAAGACAGGACAGGATGTAGGAATCAATGCAAATAAAAAAAAAAAAAAAACTGAATGTACTACAATTATGTTACCTAACTGAGTGTACTGCACCGTATGTTAGCTGAGCTACAGGGCTCATTTGCATATTGCAGCCTTCTGTGATATCAGTGTCAATAATGATAGCACACACACATACACACACACACACACACACACAGGCACACACACAAACGCAACCCATTTGACGGTCACATCTACCTGTAGCTGATGTTTCTGCTTTTGATGTTCAAAGTGCAGCAGCTCCACAATAAAGAACAGATAAAACAGATAAAAAACAGACGAGTGCGCTCCCACCTTCATACAGCCCATTGTGAACTGATCGCAGTGCAGAGAGGCCTGAATATGAATACATCATAGCCATTACACACTCCCTCTATCTCGTTCTCTCTCTCACACACACACACATACACACACAGTCCTCAACATCAAACACACTCCTCCAACACAGGTAGGGAGAGAAAAAAGATGAATCACCTAAACATCACAGTGCTGCTGAGAGAGAGAAAAGGAGAGGAAAAGAGAGAGAAAGAGAGATAGAGGCAGAGAGAAAGAGGGGCAGAGAGAGAGAGAGAAAGAGATTTTTGTTCTTTATTTTTTCAACTTTCTCTCTATATTCTTCTCTTTTATCTTGTTCTTTCTCTTTGTATCATTTTTGTTCTGTCCATTCATCCATCCATCCATCCGTCTGTCCATCTATCTATCTATCTATCTATCTATCTATCTATCTATCTATCTATCTATCTATCTATCTATCTATCTATCTATCTATCGTCTTCTTCTCCCTCCCTTTGCATCCTTTTCATCCTTTCTCTTTTGAAAGAAGAGATTATCCAAAAGACAAACTAGAAATCTTTCAGTAGAAAAACAACAAAGAGCAGAAACACGTGACCGACAGCAGCAGTTTCTGAACGAGCTGCAGAAATAATAAATAATAAAAAAAAGTCTTAGCTGCTATGCTTGGTATACAAATGCTTCTGACTGCTTCTAACATGCTGACTTCAAAAACGGACTGTTCACTTGCTACCTAATATCTGCCATCCCCTGACAGGATCCACTGTAACCTGATTAGTTATAGATGCTTTTCAACTGGAGGAAATGGGGGTGGGGAGAAGAGATGGAGGGGGCATTGTGTTTGTCAACCACTCGCCCCCTTTCCTACACACACACATACACACACACAGAGTGAGCTGCCCTGCACTCAGGTGACAAAACTGTGGCTGGGAACATGGCTTGTGTTTACCTTCCTTAGCGAAGCGGCACATAAGAAATTTACAGCAACACAAAATATGCATTTTGTTTATAGCGTATATAGAGTTATAGAGTTTGTGTGTATGTTTGTCAGTGTAGGAGGAGCAAGAGAGGAGAAGAGGACATCACACCCTAAGGGGGCAGATGAAGGGCCTACAGCAAAACACACACACAAATGCACACACACACACACACACACACACACACACACACACACACACAAACACACACAAACACACAATCTGGCTGTAGGACAAACAGAAATGTAAGTGCTGTGTTCAACATACCATGGGCTAATAAAAGACACACACACTTAATCAAGCAAACAGTATTATGTTTATAAATGTAATAGTTTCAGTTAATGAATGTTAAAGTAGCGGCTCAGTCCTCCAGGATTTCTCAAAGACCTGCAAACTGAGCAACAAGCTCCACCCCTGTAGATCCACCTGGCAGGTGCACAGATAGAGACTGTAGCCCATCTGTTGTTGCACAGTGTATGTTAGTGTTTTACCACCTGAATAATACATGGACACCCTGTGGTCAGAAACTGCCCAGTGCTGAATGGGGCAGAGGAGGTTGATAAACTGAGCAGCAGCAGATAAACTTTATCTGCACACCTGTATAGTGGAAGGGTTTAGAGGGTTTCTAATAAAGTGGGCAATCAGTGGCAGTGCAAGGTGGTGTTTCTAGCAAACGTAGCCAGACAGTGGAAGCACAAGGACACATGGTAAGGGTGTGTAAGCACTGTTTTCCTGGTAGCTGTAAATGCAGGTATGCATGGGTAGTCATTTTTAATGGAACACAATGTCCACACTGTCCTTGTGCACAATGGCCCTGTACATGTTACATCTGTGCACTTACAATAGACCACAATATGATGATTACAAGCATAAATGTGCAAAGCATAGAAGTATAACTACACACACACATACACACACACACACACACACACGCACACATATGCACATATCTACACACACACACACCTGCACTGCTGAACTGTTCCTAAGTCAGCAGAATCGTGTGCCTCACCGGTACCCAGTAGAACTGCATTCACTCAGCTTAACCACAGAAGACGGTAAAGGTCTATGAGATAAGAATGTAGGATGATATAAGGAATAAACGAGCTTGTGGCTATAGCAATATATGGGCTTTATTATTATTATTATTATTATTATTATTAAGTCATGCATGTTTTTTCTTCCACCAAAGAAAGTAGTCCCCTCCTCCTGAGTTACAGATGGAGTCATAAAACTGCATGAAAATAATGCTGAAATACATTCATAAGGACAACAATCGCGATGCATCATTTATTTACACTGTAATGCTCTATAGCACATTATAATGCTCTATAATACTCCATAATACTCTGTAATGCTCTATAATGTGCTATACTGCTCTGTAATGCTCTATAATGCTATATCCCACTTTATGATGCTCTACAACACTTTATAACACTTTATAATGCACTGCAATGCTAAATAGCACTCTGTAGCACTCTATAGTGCACTATTATGCATTATAGTATTCTGTAAGGCTCTATATTGCTTCATAATGCTTCATAGCACTCTGTAATGCTCCACAGCACTATAAAATGGTAGTAACATTCTATAGAATTCTATAATGCTCTATAATACTCTAAATGGCCCCATAATACTCTGACGTACTCTATAATTCTCTGTTATACTCTATAATGCTACACAGCACACTAGAACACTATATAAAACTCTATAGTACTTTATAGTATATAATGCTATGTATCATTCCATGATGCTTTATAATGCTTTATAATACTCTTATAATGCTCTATAGCACTCTATAATGCTTTATAATGCTCTATAATAATCTATAGTACTCTATAATGCTCTATAATACTTTAATGCTCTATAGCACTTAGAAAAACTTTACAATGATCTATAAAACTCTATAGCACTCTATAATGCTCTACAATTCTCTATAGCATTTTAATAAGTGAACATCCTTTACTTTATTTGCCATATAGTCACAGTCTCCTCCAGTGTCTGAATGAGTAAGGAATAAGCCCAGGCATCGATAACACAATCTGCGTGATGGCGCTGCCTCTAATCGATGACCGCACTGCTGCAGCAGTGGACGAACTAAGCAAAATGAGAACAAATCATATCAGATCCCCCCCCCCCGTAGTTGATTAATGTTAGCCATTAAGCGAGGTGCACACCACGTGACCATGTCAATTGCACACACACACACACACACACACACACACACACACACACACACACACACACACACACACACACACTCATGGCTCTGTGCCAGAGAATGCAGACATGTGGCTGTCCCTTATTGTAATTATATACAGTGTTCTAAAGAAGATTCTTCTCCTTACAACAGACCACACTGCCGCTGCTGTGCTGAGCCATGCTATACTTTAAAGCATTTGTATAGAGAACCATAAGTCGTGAAGGGTCAGAAACCACATAAGCAAGGATTATGGAACAGGCTGTTAGAGACAGAAGCATGTTTTCTTGTATTAAATATTGAATTCCACCACTGCATTAACCTTCTCTGACTCCTCAATTGTGTCTTTTTGAACAATTTTCAGATTTTAAAATCATCCAGAACAATGAATACACATTCACACAGAAAAACTTTGATTTAAGCTTTGATTGACATGACTGGGTATGATGGTTGGCAGACATGATAATGTGTCATTAATAATAATGAGGGTGTGTAGTTACACCAATTAGCCATAACATTAACATCACTGACAGGTGAATAACATTGACTATCTAGCTATTTCATTATAATGGCACCTGTGGGGAGTAGGATGTTTTAGGCGGCAAGTGAACAGTCAGCACTTAAAGCTATTGTGCTAGAAAACAGCAGGACAAATGGAGGGTTCCAGCTATACAGTAGTTAGAACCTACCAAAAGTAGACAGGACAATTGGTGAATCAGTCATGGGTACTCAAGGCTCACTGATGCATGCGGGGAGTGAAGGCTAGCCCATGTGGTCCAATCGCACAGAAGCTACTGTGGTTTAAAAAGTGAATGTTGACTCTGAAAGAAAGGGGTTAGAACACACAGTGCACCACAATCAGAGCTGTTTTAGCTGCAAGAGGGGGACTTTGAAAATGGTGTTAATGTTATGGCTGTATTTACAAGTAGAAAATCAACAAAAACATGACTATGTTGTCATCCTTGTTACTGTGGATTTCGTGAGTTCCCTAGCCCTGTTCGTGTTTTACCATCCGTGTTTTGTTTCAGTTCATGTTTCTTAGTGTGTGTTGTTTTGTTTTATAAAACCCCCTTTTAGTTTCTCAAGCTCGCTGCACCTGCTTCCTCCCTAAAAACCCCATAAACGTGACATCCAGCACGAAACCCACGAAAACAAAATAGTCAGAACGGCCCATATAACAGCATGTGTAAGGTATTTACTTACAGTTGGTCTGGGTCATTTCTTGAAACAGAAATGACATTCTCAAAATAACATGGACAAATCTACAAACCACCTTGTAATTGTTCACAATAAAATGGCATTTCTCATTGATTTCATCAAATTGCTTTGTACATGTCTCAAGTGTTTCAGTGCATCTTTGCAAATGGTTATGTACAAGTAGCCTACAGTTATCACAATGAGCCCACATTTAGCACATTTGCCAAATAAATAGATCTTGCTGATCTAAACTGATTAGTTGATTCTCAGTCTAATGGTTGTTCTCTCCAAAACATGTCAGCATGATTTCATTGTGTAAGTCATCATATACACAATAGTCTGTTTAATTCCCAAAATTAGTCAAGAACATAATATCATGAACACCATATATGAATTTCTTGGAACATTTGAAACATTAATGACAGTAATTGACATGTGAAATTAGAACTTGCCTAATGAAGAAAGAGTTTCTCAGATGACCAACCAAACAGTTTTTTATTAGTTACCTGACAGGCGCTGTCTATGGTTGTGAATGCTGCCAAAAATGTACATATATAGAGCTTGGCCAGGGCCAGTACCATTTGTAGTATGAACATGGAGGTGCCTCACCAAGTAAATGAACAAGGGCAACTTCCTCCTCAAGGAAGAGGAAGAGGAGGAGGAAGAAGAAGGAGAGGAGGAGGAGGAGGAGGAGTGAGGATGTGTGGTGGTGGAATAGGGGAAGAGGCCAAAGAGCAAGAAGACACCATGCTGTCCTGGATGAAATTCGGTCACAATTATAGACCATGCTATCAACCATCATCTCACAATGGCAGAGGCAGGTCGCCGAGTGCCACCTAATGTGCCTCGCTCTACAGTCTCCTCCATCATCCAAACCTTTCGCAGGGAAAACCGGTATGTACTTAGTCAATAATGGAATTATTATAATAATAGAGTATACAGTACTGTGCATACTGCAAAGCAAGACGTATAAACTATTCATTCTGTGTGTGTGTGTGTGTGTGTGTGTGTGTGTGTGTGTAGGACTACAGTACTGTAATATCTTACCGCAATGTGATGTTAATTATTGATACAGTTTAGAGTAGTATTCCAGTCACTGGGCAGTGATGCATTACAATTGTACCAGTATGTGCATATGTCAGTTATTGGTTGTCTATCATTGTAACATTACAGTAAGCAGTGGTTCCCAATTTTGGAGGGTTTTCAGTATCCTCCTTCAGAATCCAGCTTTATCTGACTACAGCATTATGCCTAAAAACTGCAACAGAAAAATGTCTTCAGTATTTCTCCCTTCTCTTTGTGTCAAATACTCCCTGCAGTACCTCTACATAGGCCTGTACCTCAGGTTTGGAACCACAAGAGTAGTGGCCAGGAGTAGGCAATATTGAACTTGTGAAGGAAGAACATAGAACAATCCAATGTAATTTTCTATTACTGGTTCACTACCTATCCAAGTATGCTCATGGAGCTACTACCACCATACTCTCCTTTCCTAAATCTGATTGAGGAGTTTGTTTTTCTTTGCTGTGAGGTGTAGAGTGTATGAACATCGGACTCAAGACCAGAGGTCCCTGCTTAATGCTGCGCTTGAGGACAGGGGACATTCGTGCCATTTCTTCCCTCGCTGCATAGCAAGGGAAAATATCCTCTGCGATGTGGACAGAAATCTATGGCCAAACATAGAGCAGTGTGTGGATGGCCAGGAGGATGAGGATGGTGGCCAGGAGAGGGAGGGTGACGACAGCGACCAGTGAAAGTCTGTAGTTGTGAAACTTTATTTACAGCACTGTAGGCTAGATATATTTTTTCTTGTTTTTTGTTTGTTTATATATTTTATACATGTACAGAATATTGTATACATTTTCTATTTTATATACTCTAATGCATGGAAGTTACTTTATGTGTGTGAATAAAAAAAAAATGAGTGCAGTGTGTGTGATGTCAAACTTTGGAGGCTGCTCTTACTGTAAAATCCTTTTTTTTCCCGTTTTATACATAATTGTATTCTATTAGCTAGACCTCTGCCGTAGTGACAAAACATCTAGGCATTTTGACCCACAGCGCTTACACAATGCCAAAGGGACAATGCATTTTGGGGGGCACTGATTATTTATATGAGAAAAGAATTTAGTTTTAACGCATTGGTAAACTGTTTTGGAAGAGACATGAGCTTTTGCAAGTGATCCATAGTGTTGTGCTGAACCATCCAGGTTATTTTGGCAAAAGCAATTGTGAATGCAATGCAAAGTGAATGCAAATGAGCAAGAAGCAATTGAGAAAGATCTTTGCATCTTTTGATGGTACAGACTCTTTATATGGGAAAGGAATTTATTTTTGAAGCATATCTTTAAAAGCTCCCTTTTCACTTTTGTCATGTTGGGCAGAACTGTAAGACTGTTAAGCCAAATGGTCTGATAGTTTTAGGAATGTAATTTCTGTTTCAAGAAATGAGCCAAACATCCATCCACCCATCCATTTTCTAAACCACTTCTTCCATTTCCAGGTGGCGGGGAAGCTGGAGCCAATCCCAGCTGACTGCGGGCCTAAGGCAGGGTACACATTTACATTTACATTTATTCATTTGGCTGATGCTTTTATCCAAAGCGACTTCCAAGACGTGGAGCAGTGTAGTGGGACGGTACCTTGCTCAAGGGTACCTCAGTAGTGCCCGAGCCGGGACTTGAACCAGCAACCTTCAGCGCAATGTCTTAACCACTAGGCCACCGCTACACCCAGGACAGGAGGCCAACCCATCGCAGGGCAGCACACAGACAAACAACTATTCATACACACATTCACACCTAGGGGCAATTTTGAACATCCAATCAACCTACTGCAAGCCTTTGGACTGTGGGAGAAAACTGGAGCACACAGAGGAACCCACACGGACATGGGGAGAGCTTTCAGAGCTCTCCACACAGAAAGGCACCCATGGCCGTGGGATTGAACCCAGGACCTTATCGCTGTGAGGTTACAGCGCTAACCACTACACCACCGTGCTGCCCATGAGCCAAACCAAATGGAAAAAAACGGCAATATACCTTATTTGAAGGGGGGGGGGGGGGGGGGGGTGGTGCTCAGGTAAATCAGATGGGTGAGTGGCTGGGAAACATTTGCCTGATTTTGTGTGTGTGTGTGTGATGCTGAGCCTTCATGCGGCTGAGAGGTGTTTGATTCCTGCTTCATGCTAATGACCTGCAATCCCAGGCAGAGAGAGAGAGAGAAAGAGAAAGAGAGGGACATAGTATCACTGCCTCACGCTGAGCTTGTCCCCATCCTTTTCTTTCAACACTCTCTCTCATGCACACACACACACACACACACATTCCTCCTATCCCTCTATGACACCTCACTCTTTCTTGCTCCCTGGTGCCCTTTTCTTTCATTTCAACATTCCATCTCCCCCTCTCTCTCTCTCTCTCTCTCTCTCTCTCTCTCTGGCAGGTGCATGGCTAAATGAATACAGAATACACACACATTGTGTGTCCCAGCATGACTGGGGCTAATCGGACAGTTCACAGGCAGGAGGGATAAACAAAAAGCCCCAATATAAACACACACACACTGCTGCACTATGCCCCCTCTGCAAACACATCAGCTCCAACAGACAGACACACAGCGAGAGAGAGAGAGAGAGAGAGAGAGAGAGAGAGAGAGAGAGAGTCCCTCATTCTTTAATGAGTTTGTTTAATTCTCACTCCACACAGTCTATACAGTCCATACACTTCCTATTGTCCACGCAGTCTATACACTCCATATAGTACATTAAGTTCACAGTCTATACAGTCTACACAGTCCATATAGTCTATACAGTCCATATTGTCCATACACTCCACACAGTCCAAATAGTCAATACAGTCCACACAGTATATATAGTCCACACAGTATATACAGTCCATATTGTCCATACACCTCACACAGTCCAAATAGTCAATACAGTCCACACAGTATATATAGTCCACACAGTTTATACAGTCTACACAGACCACATAGGCTGTACAGTCCAAACAGTCCACACAGAGTCCACATAGTTCATATACTCCACATAGTCCATATAGTCTATACATTCCACACAGTCCATACAGTCAATGCAGTCCATACAGTCCATACTAAAGATGATGATGATGTGAATATTTGTCACACTCAAGCACCACAACGAAATGCAACCCTTTGCATTAACCCATCACACATGCACACGCGGAGCAGCGGGCATCTATTAGCAGCACCCACTCAAGGGCACCTCCGTAGTGCCTGGGCTGGGACTCGAATTCGAACTGCGACCTTCAGGTCTCAAAGGCAGCGTCCTAACCACTAGGCCACCACTGCCCGTTTACAGTCCACCCAGTCCATACACTCCACAAAGTCAATACACTCCATGTATTCCATGCACTCCATATAGTCCATACACTCTTTACATTCCATACATTCCACACAGTCCAGTCTATACACTCCATACACACAAATGTTAAGGTACTACAAACTTCAAGCATCACTGTATATTGTGTTTATATGTTTTTATATAGGCATATGTAACATACACCAATCAGCCACAACATTATTACCACCTGCCTAACACAATCTATGCCCCCTTAATGCAACCAAAACAGTCCTGACACCTTTCTATCAGAGTCAGCATTAACATTGTGTGCAACAATAGCTCCCCTTTGGAATTGGACCAGACAGGCTAGCCTTCACTCCCCACATGCATCAGTGAGCCTTGGGAAACCATGACCCTGTGTCCAATTCACCAGTTGTTCTCTCTTGGATCACTTTTGATATGTATGAACTGCTGCATCCAGGAACACTCCACAAGACTCCATAAAGACTGCTTCTTTATAAAGCAGGTTTGTTATAGAAATAAAAACAAATGCAACTACAGCACTGAGAATGCTATTTATAGTAAAAAGTAGATTAAGGGGAAATTGCTTTTTGTGTAGAAATGAAAATGTTAGGAACCTCCAAAATGTAAAATTTCTATAGTTATTAAAGTCTTTTTTTAGAATTGCAAGTTCAGGCCAAGAACCATTTAGGGACCTTTATATTTAAGAGTGTGCGCTGTGTACTAATGGTCCCATAACTCCTAATCTGCGCCACAATGGGAACAAATGTCCCTTAGCTCAAACCAAAACGGGCCCTTTTTCTCCTTTTTTTTCTTCTGCGATTACTCTGAGTTGCGATTAAAAGGAACAGGGACTGATATGTGATTCATTATGCAGTGTCAGATAAAAACCTGGCTAATCCTGGAGGGAGCAGAGATAACACACACTTTCTGCCTGTCTGCAGCAATAGGGAAGCTAAACGCAACCTTCAGGAGGTGTGAGTCCATGTGAATGTATGTGTGTGTGTGTGCATGTGTGTGTGTGTGTGTATGTATGCGTTTCCGGTATTCTGACAGCTGTGGGTACTCTGAGGCGTATCAGCAGACAGTAATGGCCAGACAGAGCAATCAAAGCGGACACTAAACTGTTCAGACAGGTCAAGGTTTTTCATTTCAGAGCCATCAGCGTATTGAGACTGACGTGACCTTTTGCTGTTGCCCCCCCCACCCCCACCCCCCCACCAGTACACACACACACACATACACACAAATACCACCATACTCCTCTTTTTCCTCTCTGTAATTGGTTTACTTCTGCATGCTGGGGAAAGCGATGTCAATACTATGTGTGTGTGTGTGTGTGTGAGAGAGAGAGAGAGAGAGAGAGAGGGAGGGAGAGAGAGAGAGAGAGAGAGGGAGGGGGGGAGAGAGAGAGAGAGAGAGAGAGAGAGAGAGAGAGAGAGAGAGAGAGAGAGAGAGAGAGAATCATTGAGGTTTTGCTCTTTTCAATTTGTGCAGATTTACAGTGTTTACAATGTATTCACAGGGCATTTATGTTGTGTTAACATTGTGTTAACAGAATGCTTACAGTGTTTCTACAGTGTGTTTATAGTGTGTTTACATCGTATTGGCATTGTATTGTTCACAGCATTTTTAGTGTGTTTATAGCATAATTTGCAGGGTATTTACAGTGTGTTTACAGTGCTTGTTGCAGCATGTTAACAGTGTGTTTTAGTATGTTAACATTGCAGTAAGTTTATAATATCTTTACAGTTTGTTTAGTATCTAATGCTTACAGTAATGTTTACAGTGTGTTTACATTACAGCATGTTTACAGTGTTTAGATTGTGTGTTTTTGTGATTTATTGTAGCAGTCAGCCATCACTTCTGCACAACCATCTTCCAACCTCTCCTAATTCCTTACAGCTGTTACAGTGCCTTTAATGCTGACATATGCAAATTAGATCTGTCCTGATCACCACAATAACACACACACAGGCACACCCAGTGCCTGTGAGGTGGAAGAACTGACTTGAGGCCGCATATTCTCAGTCAGTCACCTGAAACTGATTAAAGTCGTACACTCGTACACTGCAGTAATCGCCCTCCACATGCTTATTTTCTCTCAATGAGAATAATGCTTTGAGGGGGCATTGAGGGCAGGGCAGATTGAAGCACTTTGCCTTTACAGTGAAAGTAGACAGGAATGATCTAACAACTCACTGATTACTCTTCATCACAGATCATATAGAGAACACGTGTATATATATATATATATATATATATAAAATATTCATGTCAATGAAATTTTGTCTCCATCCCCTAATGTCAAAACATTTACATTTATTCATTTGGCTGATGCTTTTATCTTCCAAGACGTGGACCAGTGTAGCAGGACGGTACCTTGCTCAAGGGTAACTCAGTAGTCCCTTAAGCAATGTAGCATTTTTACATCTCAAACCTGCCATTAATAAAATGTTTACTTTTATACCCTCTCCTGTCATTAAAATTTGGGTTCTGTATCTCCTGTCAACAAAATTTTACATCTACACCTGTTCATTTTAACAATATTTGATCCCTTCACCCCACGTTTAAAAAAAAAATAGTCCACCTCCTCAAGCCAACAAGCTTTTATGGCTCCACCCCTTAATGTCAACAAAATGTTACACCCCCACTGTCTATTTTAACAAAGGTTTAAATTCCATCCCCATCAACAAATTTTATGCCTTAACCCCCCCCCCCAAAAAAAAAATCAACCAAATATTAACACCTCCCCAACACCCATTACTGTGTTCTCACTATGTATGAATGTAGTGTAGTGTTTTCTCCCCATATAAATTACAGATCCATTGGAGGATGTAAACAAAGGTATGGCACTGACAGGGGGAGCTACTCTTTAACAGAAGTACGGATTGGAGGAAGCTGTAGTGCATGGGTGTGTCCTGCATCTGTGTTTTCCGCTCACATTTCCATTTCCCTGATCAGCTAAAAAAGCCTAAAAGCATTAAAGTCTGTAAAATGTAAAAAAATCTTATTAGACTGGGTTATGCAATGTGTTTTAGTCTGTTATGCAAAATTTGCCCAGCATTTGCTGTAAAAATCTTGAATATTATTTTTAAGCTGAGGATGGACCTTTCTATTTAAACTAATTTTCTTATTTTCTACCCCAGCCTCTTTAGCATGTTATTAATTATACCCTTATATGTATATAAAATCAGTCAGCATTGCTACCCTAGTTGTTTGTGGGAATGTGGGACTGAAGGAGCAAAGAGATCTTTTATAAAACTGTGAACCCTTTAGATCCTTTCTTTTTCTCAGAATAAATATGACTTATTAATATATAAGTATATAATTATAAATATATAATTCTTAGATTAAATCTGGCATTTATTTCTGGAGAAAAATTAATCAATAAAAAGTAAGAAAACCATTGCGTTTTAGTAGTTGGTGTGACCCAGTAACTGCATCTAAATGTTCGGTTAACTGTTATTCACTGTTGCACATCAGGTGTAGCAAAACAGGCCCAAACCATAATACCATGACCATGTTTCTCAGATATAATACTATTCTTATGCTGGGGAACAGTATTCTTCTCGTCTACATGATCTTTAGCAAACTGTAGATAAGTAGAAACCTTCTTTTTAGAGATCAGTGTTTTTCATTTTCTAGTCAATGGCTAGACGTCTTACCCCTCCTAGTAAAGCAGGGATTGAAAATCATTGCATAGCCACCTAGTGCACTGAAATAGCAATTGTATAAAGTAAGCACATTGTGCAAATACCAGATAAAGGAACTAAAAGGCAAAATAACTTTATAGACAATAACTCAAAACATGCAAGATATTTAAATATATTCTATATATTCTACACGGCGTCACCGTGGTTACGGCAATCATGCTTATGTGTTTCACCTGGGCCAAAGCCTTTTTAACGCTGGTTGGCTAGGTGGTGCGCGGTCCTTAGCTAAAGTCCTGTTGGCTGGTGTGGCTGCTTGCTTAAGCCATACCAGACTCGCGCTAGTAATTTGGTAAAGGTTCTGGGTTTTAACTCAGGGTCTCCCTTTCCTCCCCCTTTCCCTGTTTGCCCTAGCAGAGAGGTCTGAGCAAGGCTCAAGTGGCTGTCTGCTGGGAAAACTTTTATTTCCTCAACTCGAGTCCGCCTGTGGCTCCGTACACAGCCGCAGGTTGACAGAGGGCCGACTGTATAGGGAGAGCAACCCCCGAGTCAGCACGCGACTGGCTCGAAACGGGTCCTCGCATACGGTCGGGGTAGCTAGTTGGCTCGCACCTGCGTCCAGGGGTTCCTTTCCTTTCCCTTAGTCCCAGTAACCTTTTTCCCTTACCAGCGCGACCCACAGGCTGGCCCCTAGCTTAGCCCGTGTTACCATCTCGCGGGCTAGGCTAACCGCTACACATGTAGCCTCCAATGTGTATTGCGCCGGCAGAAGACAGTGTAAACCCACCCGTTTTCCGCCGTCAGGGCTCTGGCTGGGCCATTCATGAACAGTCACAGAGTTGTTGTGAAGCAAAACCTTCTTTATTTTAGCTGTGTGCTTAGGGTCATTGTCTTGTTGGAAGGTAAACCTTCGGCCCAGTCTGAGGTCCTTAGCACTC
>JBBPDA010000034.1:23433223-23445381 GCA_037974385.1 Arnoldichthys spilopterus
TATATACAGTATATACCTGTATATGAATCAAATACAAGGTCATTTGAATCCAAGCTATGAGCCATAGAGCTTTTTTTCCTCTCTCTGGTGGCTGGTAGCCTTCCATATTCTCTTTGAATTCTGGCTAAATTCATTTGGAATTAGCATTAACGTGCAGCATGGGGGAGCTCAGACTAATAGACAAAAAGTGGAGAAAAGACAACTAAACATTAAATACCGAATGTTAAATTAGGACATTACTTTCATACCCATTAATCCTTACAGGTTATGATTACATCCCAAGCAGCAAAAATCATATGGCAGTGAATTGGCCAGTGACCACAGCAGCTCTGAAGATTATTGATAATTTTCAAGCATATGCTATCACAGAAACCAGTGCTGCCAAAACAAAACCCTACTGGGCCTTTTTTTTAAAGTTTTCCATTAGGCAAAACTACTAATGAGCACCTGGTACATAGTACTATTTTATGTACCTACTCTATTGTGGTTCCATGCAAGCTTGGTAGACATCAAAACTTGACCTGATTGGTCAGAAAGAATCATCACTATTACACCACACCATGGGATGTCCTTGGATATCATGTATGTACATTCCCACCATAGAACACCATCCCTTTGGTGTTCCCCAGTGTTGAAGAAGACATCATAAGGCAGGCCTGTACCATGCAATGAAAATGTACCGACTCACATGTTCTAAATATATTACAGTGTCGAATGATACTGAAGTAGCATTACTGAGGTAAAGAACTTCTGTTCTTTCTGTTCTGCTACCCTTTGCTTAAATGTCTAGAAAGGTTTTTTATGGGCTCGTTACAGCTGATCTGATCCATGCATGGACTCTCACTAAAATCATTCCTTCCCAGGCATTGTGCACCTACCTCACACAGTTCTGATTTTCCTCAGTTGTTCTTCCTCATGATCTTGTGGATTGTTTTTATTTTTTTTAGGGGTCCAAGCGAAGCTAGGGCCCTATTGTTTTTCCTTCGTTTTTTCTTATTATTCTCCACTATTATTATTCCACTTTTTTGGGGGCAAAAACCAATGCTCCAGCCTAACCTAGAAGAGGTTTTGAGAATGTTTTTTTTCAAATTCAGGTTCACAACCTCCAGAGCTACTGAGATAGGAATAATGACATATGTCCACTGATAGGTGGCACTATTACTAAGGTCTCCCAAATCTCATATTGCACACCCTAAAAATGTATATTTTTATAATCACTGAGTATTTCGAAATCTTTTTTACATTGACACTTCAATTTTGAACCATTTTTACGCAAATTATCAAACACTGCGAAACCTATTTTCGAGAACTTGTCCTGGGAATAAGGCCTAATTGGCACAAAACTTTCTGCATTTTATCTACATAGCAAGCTGACAAAAGATTGTGAAGGAAAAGTTGCCATTGTCAAAAAGACACAAGTTATACTTAAGCCAATTTTTACTTGTTAGCTACCAAAATTAAAAATATGAATATCTCGGCCATAATAGCAGATGTCAACACCAAATTCATGGCACAAGTTCCTAACACAATATTGTGCTAGTTTTCAATTTAGTTTTTTTGCAAATACTTGGGGGCGCTATAAAGCTGAGTATGTTTATATCACAGCAATGGCTTTATAGCTTTGTACCACATTCCAGATATATACTTGGGGCACCATATATATCATATGGTAATGATTTTAAAAAGTGGGCATGGTTTATGATGAAAAAAAAAATTTCCTTTCAAATTTAAAAATATTCTTAAAAATCACAGTTTTGACCCACAGAGTTAGGATTTTACAGACACATTCCTTTGCTCATCCTGAATGTTTAATATGCTCTAACTTATGCTGTATTTCGAAGTCCGTCACTCTACTTTTTCAGACGTTTGGAAAACAGGTAAACGTTGGTATTTTCACAACCATAACATTAATCAAATGAAACTTGGCAGACCTTTTTTAAAAAAAAACAAAACGTTGGAATAATGGTAACAATGCATTGATTTAGGGTGTTGTTCTTGTCTTTTTTAGCCTAAAAATTACACATGTCCACTGATAGGTGGCACTGTTAATAAGGTCAACATGTTTTAAATCGTATCTTCAAAACCATACGTTGCACAGTCACAAGTCTGATATCCCCATCCTCCCTGATTTCCTCTTTTTTTTAGATGAGGAATTTAGGACCGGTGGGCGAGGCTAGCAGAGGGTGTGTGTGTTGGATTCGCTTGGACCCCTGTAATAACTGGGTTAGTTTTAGTTAGTATTTATTTTTACTCAAACTCCTTTTGAGTAAAAGATCTTCTTATTTGTTCTTGTTTACAGTCTTAACTATAGTCTTTTTTTTGTTTTTATTCTTCCCCATAGTCTTAGGAAATTTTGTTCAGTACTGATTTCACTCAGTGGTTGTCCTTCATGATTTTAAGGAAATTTTTGAGTCTGGTCTTGGTTTTTCTCAGAGGTTGGGTGCTTTTTTTAGTCTTGGTTCTTGTCAATAGTTCTTTCTCACAAGTACTTCTCTGTGGTTTTATTTCTGTGTCTTTTTTAGAGTTTTGTTTCTTCTCAATGTAGTCTTTGCAGTCTTGGTTCTCTTCAGTTGTTCTTAAGTTCTGAAGTTCTTGTTCTTTAGTTTTGGTTCTTCTTATTGGTTGTTACTTTTTTACTCCTAAGAACCTTGCTACTATCATGCTTGGCTTTATCACTTCTGACTTGGACCCAGCTTTTTGTAAAGATTCTTTGTGACATTAACTGGATGACATTACGCAGTATAAATTTGTAAATACTGCTAAAACTAAAAATTTAGAGAACGCAGTATATTCTGGTAGTGTGTGTAGGCTGTAATCTTAGGCTGTGGGAAGACTGGATGGACTGACATGCCGAACGTCTGTATTATTGTGAAAAAACAGGTGGTCATGGCCCTGTAAGTGATGAGGGTCAACAGGGTATCCTCCTATCTGTGTTATAATTAACTCTCAGTTGGTTCCATTTGGTAAATCTCTTCAAACAGGTTCTTTGATCTGAAGGTGTATCAAAGAGTCACTCCTCCACAAATTTGGGAATGTCTGTAGAAGAGACTTACATGACACTTTGTCTCTAGTTGTTTAACTTTGCTTGTATTTCATTAATTTGGTAATAAACCTTTAGTATGTTAAGTTGTATTCTTTCTTAATTTAAAGCTATACTAATAAGGCTGAAGACTTACATTTAAACTCGACCCATCATTTTATTGCATCCTGATCAGAAAATGTGGTTATGGTTTGAGCTCTGGGCAAACTACATATTGGACTATAGGCTTATATAAATCACAAGCACATGCCTGATTTCTAGGGTTTTTTTGGTAAGAATACCATTGGTATACAAACATATGGTTTGTTTACGGGGCTAACAGATTAACTTTATTTCAGCAGCATTAAGCAGTCAGAAGTATTTGTACAGCATTCCTCACCTATGTTGGCGAGGGAACAAACACGCAGCTGAGAACGTTTGAAGTCATACTAAAAGTAGAATCAGACAACCACCAAAAGTCCTACATGCACATTCATGTTATTACTGAAAGGCAGTAGTTTTCTTATGAATCCAAGAAAGCCATGACAGTTAGAAATGTTACCATTCTTGGTTTGCCGTACTTGGTTTGCCTAGCTGTCCTAGATGACTCCTTGTTTGGCCCCTTTACACTGAGGGCTTGCCTGGGATGAAGTAGTGATTATGGCCCTGACACTCAGTGCTGCAATGCTATTTGTGGGTCAGTGGCAGTGAAGAACAGCCATCCCCGGCAGGATGGAGCTCATCCATCTTTAACGCACATACAGTAAATAAGTAAAAGAGTCCGGAGGACTCCTGTTTTGTTTTAAAGCGACGAGATGATGGCAGATGGGGGAGAAACCTGCAGGCAATGGAAAAGCCTGCTACGCTCAAGCCCTCGGAAGCCTCCTGACAAGCTTTTTTTTCATGCTGCAGATCAGTGACATGCGGCGGGGTTTATTTTTGAATGCGACATTCCTTGCCTGAATTTTAAGTTGTGATAAGCGCCTTAAAGCCAGCCATATAAACAAGTATACATCTGGGAACGCTTAGCTTAATACAGAGCTCTGTGCCAGCATGCTGCCAGCTTGTCAGGCAGTAAAAAAAAGGTATACTAGGTGGGAACAAGGAGGGACCAATTTGGCTGTTAAGACAAAAATGTGGTTTTTCCATCCTTCAGATTCTCAAAGCATGAAGCTTTGAGATGAACACAAGGCTGGTGAGATGAAGATACATTTTATATTAACTTATTCAACATATTTAAATAGGAATGAATGGTTTGTCTGATTGTTGAATCTAGAAAAATGGCCATACATTGTACCTGTGATGTAGTTTTAGTTGGTAAGCTGAGGTCCTACTGAGGTAACTGAATAATTAATTTGGTCCACTGTGGCAGTGGATACAGCATTTAGACCTGATCTGATGTTTCAAAAACAAAATGTTGTGTCATTTATAATTCATGACGAAAGCTAAGCACGCCATTCTTAGCTTGTCACACTGCATTAGAATACACCAGTCATGGCCCACATGCTAGACTGGGGCAGCAAGAAACTTTTCCACCCCTTGGAAACTTTAAAAAGAGTGAAAACTACTTGGCTATAGCAGGCCAAGAATTTAAGGTTGTTTTTGATTAGACCAGCTCAAGTTAATTTATTATTTATTAATTTAATGCTTGAACATAAACAACTAATTAAGTTGTTATATACCATAAAACAATGTAACAATGTATAATAATTGCTTGTGACTTGGGCTAGCATTTGGATAAGACAAAAAGTCACTGTAAGGAAAAGGGGCAAGGCCCCTTTAAGGGAATTGTCTCCATCTGGTGGCCTACGCAGGTAGCCCGATACCCACACCCGGCCCTAATCGTAAGCGGACGGTCGGGGTTACTTAAGGTGAGAGCAGCCAGATGGAGACGCGAAGCCAACTTGCCATATTGTGTACAGTGACTAAGCGTTTTGTAGTGTGGATATTGTGGACTTTGAATCTTGGACTTGGCCTTCACTTTGATTTTGGATCACCCCTCTCAACCTTGGTTGCCTGCCTGTTTTAGAAATAAAACAGTGTTTTGACCTGCATACCTCCGATTCATGACAGTCCCTAAGACAGGAGCCTGTGCTAGCACATGATTTAAATTGTATGAATTTGTTTAATCAGGTCTGTAAGATGTAGAGAAAGCACGAAAATGTATGTAGTGTGGGGTCACCAACACTGTAACTGGGAAAGCCTGCAGACAAAGGGTCTGTCACAGAAAAGCTCATTACATTTTGTTACCATTTGACAATGAAGAGGGAGGCACTATGGGGCATTATGTCTACATGTAAGCAGAGGTGAAACAATTATTTGACAATTTTATAACACTGGCAATAAAACATTGTTAATAACTATTTCCATTGTTGTTCTTTTGGTGTTTACATTTTCAACATGGTATCCTACCAACAGCAAATTATTGACTTTTGCTATTAATGACCCGAAACTCATATAGAGTGGACCAAAGTGAGCATGTGATGAAAGAAAAAGAACAACTATGGCTGAGAGCTCAGAATACATAAAATCTGCAAGGATTTTCTTAAAACAAAGGACAAAACTTATGCAAGTATAACAAACTTTGACCAGCAGAATGGGAAATAAACAGTATCTTTCCATTCACAAAGTGCCTCCCTGTTGACACACAGTTTATAGTGTAAGTGCTATGTCAGAATAAGCTCACATTACACATACAACAGCACTAAAGCCCAGCATACTCCACCACAACTGCTCCTCACTAGAATATTCTCAACAGCATTGGTTCTTCCAGTAAGATGGCAGCACGCAGCTGTCACGTGTCATCCCTCACGTGTCCTGTCTGTGTTTGTGTTTTCGTAGCCATGCATTCATGTTCCTCATGTTTGTTATCTAGCCACTCCCCAGCCACGCCTCACACCTGTTTCTCGTTTCCTGTCATCACGTCCCATGTCAAGTGTCCCTCATTTGTTTTCACTATTTAGTCTCCTGTGTTTGGTTTAGTGGTACTGGGTTTTGTATGTCTTTCTCGCCGTTCATTTTCATTGTATTCAGTGTTCATTTGTTTATTTAAAATATTTGTAATATCGCTCACCCCTGAACTGACAGCAGCGGCCTCTCCGGACACACACACACACACACACACACTTAACTATTCCTAACTTGTATTTATTACTTATGTTGAACTATACTGCTACATTCTTCCGGCCCTTCTGTCAATGTTTACATTTTTGTATTTTTGTACATCCTGCTACCTCGCACCTGTCTTTTACCGTATCTGTCTGTCTTTGCACTGTCTTTGCACTGTCCTGCAATGTTTGCGCATCTTTGCACACAATTCGTTTCATGTTGTTAGTTGTGTAGTGTTTGTGGTCCTGTGTTTTATGTAGCACCATGGTCCTGGAGGAATGTTGTTTCGTTTCACCGTGTACTGTGTGAACTGTATATGGTTAAAATGACAATAAAAGCCTACTTGACTACTTGACTTGACTTCTGTTTAATAGAAAGGTTTAGCAGTGACTTCCAAACCCTACTGATTATTCCTTATACTTAAGGAGTCTTAGTCTTGGACTTGACTTTAAGTCGAAAAAGGTGGTACTGACTACAGCTACAGACTACAGTGAAAATTCCAAACATTTTCTTATTACTGCTCTTCACATTTGCAGGGCACATTTGGGATGATTATTCAATTGTTAATAAATTAACATCAATAATTGATTATAAAAATAACTGCAGCCCAGCATATAAATAGGATATAAACCAGATATATCGGCACAACAGGAGAGGGGTAGAACAGGTCATTGCTTTGTGTTAGCATTAAACTGAGATGTTATGTTAGGACAGGGATTTATGCTAAAATGTGAGTATTCTTGAAAGCTGAGCTCCAACCCTAATATAACACAGCTAAGGCCCTCAAGAGAGTCTAAATACAAGAGTCAGGTGTGCTGGACCTCCAGGGTAGTAGATCTCCAGGCCCAGAGATAGACACCCCTGTTGTACATAAACAGAAGAGAAAAGTAAGCATATGATTTTGCAAGCATATGACTGGAACAGGACATGGCCTTATGCTTGCATTCAAGCAAGACGGAGGCTTTTATGCTAATACTTGACTAGGTCAGGACGTTTGTTAGCATGTGAGTAGGATGCACAAGAAATATGTGACTATGACTTAAGAGGCCGTTTGGCTGCTCCATGGTAGCATTCCAAGTAGCTCTTCACTTGACTCCATGTTGGCCTGCTATGGCCGGGAATCAGTCACTCATAAATGATGCACTTTGCTTCACTGCCGTGTGCTAATCGCCCTTCGGCGGTACACAGGTAATGTTGCGCAAAGGAAAGAGAAACCCTAGTGACAGGTGGGAGGTGGCGGATGTCAGTGGGGGGAGGGCAAGGGGGTCAATATCAAAGAGAGGAGGGGTCATTGGCAGTGGTGAGCCAGGTTAAGAGGAAAACAACTGGAGCAGACAGGATGCAGGAGGATCGCTACGGGGCAGTCAGACCTGAAAGCAGCTGCTTAGTTACAGAGTGACAGGAGCCAGTCCTGGAGTGAGTTTCAAGACCTTTACACATTAAATGCAATGAAAACAAGTGAGACAAAAATGCAAAGTATGTGAGAGACAAACATGCTTTGTCTGGAATTTCCTACATCTGACTTGGACAAAGAAATGGTAATTGGTAAAGCATCTTTTCAACAAATTCTTTAATTATCTAATTCATTCATTCATTCACTCATTCATTCATTCAATCATTTATGTGTTTGTTCATTCATTCATTCATTCATTCATTCATTCATTCATTCAATCATTCATTTGTTTGTTCTTTCACTTGTTTGTTTATTAATTTATTTCTTTTCTGAGTTGCTTATCCTAACCAGGGAAGTGGAAGGTTCTGGAGTTCTGGAGGCTATCCAAGCTCTCACAGGTCAAAAGGTGAAGAAACACCCTGGAAGGATGGCTAGTTCATTGCAAGACAGACAAACAGTCACTCCTAGGCCTGTCATAATAACTAATTATTAGAAATAATTGTGAGAAATGATATTACTACCATTTTAAGTCAGCCATATAATGTTTAATTTTTGGTATAATAGATATAATCTTTGAATTTTCTTGAACCAGCAACAGGGTCATGGGCACCTAAGCTTACTTATGCATGTGGGGAGTGAAGGCTAGTCTGACTGGTTGGATCCAACAAAAGAGCTACTGTGGTTTAAAAAGTAAATGCTGACTCTGACAGAAAGGTGTATGAACACATGGCGTTTCAGTAGCATGAGGAGGACCTACTCAATATTACTCAAGTGGTTTTCATTTTGTAGCTGATCAGTATAAGCCTTTCACAACAACTGACATTAAAGTCTATGTTATATAAGTATGTCTCACTATAACAAGCATCATAACACTTTCTACAGTGAATGTGAGCACCGTTTATGATGACTGATACTTCCAGTAATCAGCCTTTATGAATGCTACTGTAGCTTTGTCATAAAAGGTACATGTAGGTGTCATGTATCCTTACGAATGCTGCCCTTCATGCTTCATGTAACATTGTGTAAATTGTACTTGATTTAAGCTTGCGCAGCTGGCGGCTAACTGCATGAAAATTTTACCATGTAAAGCCAGTCTGTCAGGATCTGTGACGGCTGAAGCAGGTTTGTTTTGCCCAGGTGCTTAGTCTCACGCAGCAGCAGATCTTGCTGGATGCCCTGAAACCAGTGTGGATCGCATGAATGCTGCCTGTGAAGCTTCTTTGCCATCACAGGGCATCAAGAGTGGCACATCTCATTGATTCTAATGGTATCTGATAGTGTATAAAATACTGCAGGCGTCCCAGAAGAGACGCTCCAGAAAATGTGGAGGGAAAACATACTGGAAAACCCTTCTAAATGTAATTGCATAATGGAACAAGACATTATAGGTTGAAAGTAAGGCCTCACCTTCATCTTTCTGAGAAAAAGAAAGAGATTTTATTTAGATATAAGAGCCCTTGCTAAAAGGAAAAAAAAAACAAAACAAGAATTTTATTCAATTTGCCCTTTTGGCAGAGAATCTATCGTCAAAGGATGGCGAGCAACAGACTGTTAATGGAATCATTTGTCCTGCTGTCCCATTGCATTGTTTTAAAAGCCTCCTTCTTCCTCTGCTATCCTGCATCTCTCTGTCAGCAGGTGGTTCTCTGGATGGCCTGAAGGAAAAGCTGCGGACCTCTGAAACAGTGCAGGCACCCGGAAAACATAACGCTTATTATCTAAAACACAGCCGGATGGACGCAAAGAATACATTTACAGGACAGGGCTCCTGACCTGAACTGATCAGGAAAATGTTAAAGGCAATTTAATCTATTTTGTGCTTCTTTAAAAAAAAAAACCTTTTCATGAAAGTCTCCAGCAGTTCAACCCTAGCAAAATGCAGACCTACAGTGTGATTGTTGAGAGGCATCGACTCTTGTCATCTGATATTATTTGCTGTTTTTGGCACATTGTAATAAAATGTTAACACTCCTGATTCTTTTATTCATTGGAACTGACAAAAATATGATTGACATTAATGTTATTCAGTTTTTTATATAGCTGTTTCTACAGGAGATGTTATCCCAAAGTATTACTGCAGAATCTGAGTCTGGTCCCCTAATCAGCAAACCAAGGGTGGCAGAGGCAAGGAAAGGCTCCCTAAGCTGGAGGATGAAACCTGTCACTATTTCCGGTTGTGAAAGGCAGCAAATGCAAATGGACTTGATGTTGTACGTTTATTACTCACACACAAAGACACAGACAAACACACGATGCGATACTGGCTTCAAAGAAACTACGAAACATACAATACTGCACGGGGACACATAGGGTACGTTTGACGGGGGCGTGGCTAAATCACGAGCACGAGACAACACAACAAAACGCGCATTGCGCAGCATGTGACACTAACATCACCATCGTTACAAAACCTCAGGAGAAACCTGACTTCTTTGGTATCAGATAGCAATAACAAATAAAAGAGGAGGAAAACAAAAAAGTCGCCTATAGCTTGGAGTCCTGAAAGAATATTATCAGATTAGCACTGTTTACAACTGTCTAAGCTTTGGCCCTATTACAAACACAAGTTTCATCCATGTCGATGCAATAGCCATCCATGCCCGGGAGTCCAATGAGCACAATTGGCCTCAATATCTATGGGTGGGTTAGTTGGTCCTACAGTCCTCTCCACTATCACTTAGTGAGATGTTAGGTTCATGTTGCAATGCGGACAGCCAGTCTGAGCGTAACTGAGAAATTTCTGGAAGCTGTGGCCATATTCACACTCAACGAATGTCACAGAGGGCAAAGTTTCAGAGTCTGGGACCTGTCTGAGGAATTATTGCAGAGTCACTGCAGGTGCTGGACTGTGTATGTGTGAGTTGTTAAGTTGCTTTTTGTTAAGACAGCATCAGTGATATAAGGATGAGAGCAGGGCTGATGGCTTCTAAAAAAGCTGTAATTATAAGCTGATACTTCAGTAGGAAAGTAAATCAATCCCTGTTCTTGACAAAAAAAGAACCAGGAATAAAAACAATCAATTGGCTGCAAGTGTGGGGGCAGCAGAAGCTCAAGCGACAGTGTCTTTTAGAGACAATGATGGAGTCAACATGGAGAACACAAAGAGCCAGAGTTGAAAGGGGCACCATTAACCCTTCCAGCAAAATGTAAAGAGTCAACTGACCTGATGTCACCATGTCTATCGTCATGTTATTTAATCCTCTGTATCTGTGGTTATCAGTTACAGCTCTGCTGAATTACCACCCTGCACCGAGGGGTACACCCATATACTCCATGCACATTATGACTTAAGGCTTCAAATGCCATTCTCTGTAATTGATTTCCAATGTAGTTTGTACCAAACAGCCATAATTCAGTGTCTATTTTGCTTCAAAACACCCTGCATGTTCCCCTCCACCATGAATGGGTTTAATGGGTATAGAAGCCCAAAAATTCTGAAATGAGATCTTGTTCTATGTTTATTATGTAAGCATCACATGCATTTTCCCTTCATCTTCCCATTATTTAAATGGACACATAAAATGCCTTAATAAAAAAAAGTGTATGTACTACTATATTGTACAGTTTTAAATGGCCCATATCCTTCTTCTGATGTTCTTAGCTGGAAATCCATTGATACACTTTGTTTGGACACTGGTCTAAACCAGTGAATTTCTACATGACTTTTTCTATCCCTTTGAATAAATGAGGCCGTCTTGTCACTGTGTGCTGAAACCTAAGATTTCAAGTGATTTGTACGTTTTCAAACTTTGACATTTACAAACTGTACTAAGCTCTTTACATTGAAAAATAAAAAGGAAAATATGTTTTAATGCTGACCTTTTAACATTTGAGTTTGAGGATGTCAAACATCTTTACGGTTGCCCATTATCACCAGCAGACATCAAGTGAAATTACATGTAAATAGAATCTTTAGTAACATTTCTCAAAGAAAGTGTCTAAGCCATTACCCCAGAAATAAAGTTGGTAAGGGTGGGGTGTGGGGGATATCAGAGGTACCAAGCCTGTCTGCTTTACTGAGGCAAAGGATGATTACAAGCTCTGACACCTCACAGCTCACAGCTGTGCAACACATACACAAAAATTCCTTTTTCCATTTTTTTTGTGTGTACTGTGCTGTCAGATATAAGTTGGTAATAATGGAGTCTAACAATGAGCCCTTGGAGAAAATTTAACAGTGAATCAACTAGAATAAAAATCGATGGTGCAGAAGTTTCCTACCCCCCCCCCCCCCACACACACACACACACATTCATGCAATCACTGAGAAACACGTTGTTCAGTGAGTCCTTAGGACTAACTGTACAGGCTTGACTGGGACAGATGCATGGGCTTGACCAGCAAACTTTTTGACCTTTCTGGAGTCCTAAACAATAATTCACTCAGGTTTGTTGACAGTGGAGCAGTTGTGCTGCCTTATGCCCCAGGATGCCTTAATGTCTGTGCTTCTTTCTAGCTCTCCCCTTTAGTTATGCTGTCAAAGTGAGTCTTGCCGGAGCTCCTGGCTGCATTCAGACCACAATGTGCATCATTCTTAATCCCTTGTAACATTTCAGCATTGAAATTGAAATGCTCTCTCTCTCTCTCTCTCTCTCTCTCTCTCTCTCTCTCTCTCTCTCTCTCTCTCTCTCTCTCTCT
>JBBPDA010000034.1:23462454-23486866 GCA_037974385.1 Arnoldichthys spilopterus
ACAGAAAGGCACCTGTGGCCAACCCGGGGATCGAACCCAGGACCTTCTCACTGTGAGGCGACAGTGCTAACCACTGCGCCACCATGCCGCCCGGCATGTCTCCAACACAAAGCTTCATGTGTCTTCTGCATGTTCTATGGAATACTGATGAGGGTAAAATAGTGAATCTGAACTTTGGGAGACTATTTTGCCTCACAACGTACCCCTCCACTATATTTTAGGCCCAAAAGCTTCTCCAAACTATTGTAAAAAAAAAAATGCCTCAGGCATCAGACAGCACCTTTATGATCATTTAATGTAAAAACTTTCTTTGAGGGAGCTTTTAGAGGAACTAGACGTCTGGTTCCATTCACCACCACTGTGAACAATTCTGACTTGGTTAGTTTCTCTACAACAGAGTGTTTCACACTAAACACACTCTGAATGACTTTCTTAATAATTGAGTAATATAGTTTTTTTGTCATTCTTCAAGAAAAATCACTAAAACTTCTTTACTGTGGGATATGATATCATTTTTAAGATGTCAGTTTATTCTGGATCGATGTAACCCAGGGTTATTTATTCCTACTGTAGAAACTTCCACAATCTTTACAGTGAAGGAACACGTAGACCATAAAAAAGTGAACAGATTCAGATGGGTATAAAATCACAGAGGTATTCTGGAAATAAAAATGTTACTGCACCTTCCTATGTAAAACGACTCCCATGTGAACAGGGCTTTAGAAAAAAGACGCAGTTGGTGCTATTCAGGCAGAAGCTCCGTCTGATGTGACTGAAAAGGAAGAATCAGGGTCTATACACTCCATCACGTGGGCTCAAAGTAAAAGCCTAAGAAAGCCTACAAACGGGGCTAGCAGTTTGCTGAAGCTAGCACTCACCATTCAGGGACTGGTGGAATATCTTACAGTTAAAAAAACCACCGCATTTACCATCAGCCTTTCAGACTGTATAGCAAAAGAAAAAATCTACCTGTTTCATAAATATGCAAGTGTTGCAGATCTGCATGCAGAGAGCCAGGACTGCGCAGGGAGCCCGATAGAGCGGGCAGGCCAACTGTAAAACATCTCCACGCTTCAGCCTCAGGAGAGGAAGGAAATGAGCACAAAACCACTGTGCACAACAGAAAGTCTGCTATTATACAGCAACACAGCTTCTTTATCTTATGAAGTCACAACATTTACATAAACGGAGGACGTCAAATGCAGTTTTTTTCTATTTGTAGTGCCTCCAGAATTGCAAAGTCAGCAACAGCTTGGCTTTACATGAAAGCAGGATGACTTCCCGAGTGAGGAATCTTGCAGTATTAGCACTGTCTACCTGAACGCACCATTACACTGATCCCATTGTTAACAGCAAATAAGTTTACAGTGAAAAGTTTTCTAATGCACTTACTGTTGTAAACAAAAAAGAATTCATTAGATAAAGATTGTGCTAGGGAGACAGTGCAGCCTGTAAAGCCTCTACATACATTAAGGAGAAATATATTAACTCCAGTTTGAAGAGGAGAATTTCTAGACTGTGCTGGACACTGGCTCTCCAGAACTGGCATCACTGGCAAAAATGACTACTGTGCAGGCATATATCTCCATTACAAGTCCTACATATGTCAAATATAATGCATTATGAGCTTGCTGTAGGAATATCAAATTGTTTCTGAAATTGATTTCAGACTAAAACTACTGATTAATATGTTTTCAGTATTCTGTTGTGCAGACCTATATCCCATCGCGTTCATCTGTGGCAGAATTCCCAATTTTGTGTTTTTGCCAAACACCAAAAGCTGGATGCTCAACTGTGTTTGTACTTGTGGAATGATTGGTGCTGGTTAGTGCATTAAGTCTTTCATAGATGTGAAGTTCAACTTTATAGCAGTTAAAAACCAAACCAAAAAAAACCAATGTAGCACACCCGCCCAATAGTACACTTTCAAAAGACACTATAAGGAGATGCTTATTTCTCACTCTTTGTACTACTGGACAGCTATAGGCATTGATCTTTTTAAAGGCGTCAAACACAATGTCAAGGTTCAGGGATTGCAGGACGCAAATGCGAGCATGAACACTGTTTATTTTTAAACAGGCAGGCAACCAAAGCAGATAGGGGTAATCCAAACACGAAGTTAAACCAAGTCCAAGGGTCAAGAAACACACTAAGGCAATTACTGAGGGCTAAGGCTAAGGTCAAAATCCCAAAAAATCCACAAACTGACACTTAGTCACTGTACGCATGACGAGTGGCTTCGCGTCTCCATCAGGTCGCCCGGAGCTTTTGTAACCCCAACCATCCACTTGGTAATCCACAACACCTGTGAGTCACTAGGGCTGGGTGGGATACCGGGGCTACCGACTTCGGCCACCAGATGGAGATAATTCCCCTTTCTACCTTAAAGGGGTCTTGCCCCTTTTCCTTACACACAAAACATAGTTAAATAATAATATTTCATTTTTATTGTAAATATTTCAGATATAATTACTTCAAACAACTGAAAATATTCTAAAATAAATTTAATATTTGTAGAATATTCGTACCACAATCTTACAATGAGAAATATTGTCAATGCTAGGCTGCAGTGTAAATGAGGTTTACCTTTATGTTTAATGTATTTCTAGATGAAAATTAAGGTTGGTAAAATGATTGATTGATTGATTGAAGCCCTACCTTGGCAATAAGACAGCAGCCCCAATAGACAGTCAGTGCTATTCACTCTACCTGTTAGTGGTGTTAATGTTATGACTTTTTGTTGTATGTTGCTGTTTTTTCTGCAGCTGTATTGCATGGGTTAACCTTGACTGGTTGACTTTTGTCCACATTGCCTCATTATTAGTCAAATGGTCAGAAAACAGTGCTATCTACCCAGTCTATCCAACACTAATATGAAGGAAGGCACTTACTGTCCACATATTTACTGGCTTATTTGTTCCTCAGTCCACCCTTATCATCACATTCACCAACAACACTCAAGACACTGCATGTATAGGACAAACCTCGTACAGTGGAACATTACCATACTGCTTTCATCTCAGTACTGTGGCTCAAGCCATTAGCTGCTTGAGGCACTGCAGGATTCTGCTGAGCCTGCAGAGTGATTCTATTCCAGTTCGTAAAAACAAGCTGAATATCTGGAGGCAGCGATGCAAACACATATACTCTCAGCTTAATAACAACCGCATTTTTCTCACTTTGAAGAAGAGGGAAGTAAATGTGATGCTAGTGAAACCAACAGGCTGAAATGTGTCAGGGTTTGAGTTGCTATCCTAATGTTTTGGATGCCCTGGTGGTGTAGGGTGGTACTACACTCTTATAAGGTATGCATATGGCAGTGAAGTGAAGTGAAAGTAACTAGTTCTCATTTTAAACACAATCAAGCACCACAACAAAATGTGACCTCTGCACTTAATCCAGACTTTCAGTTCCCAAGGGCAAAGTCCTAATCACTAGGCCACCACTGCCCACTGCATATATTTTCTGAGTTTAGAAATTGGAAACATATTGTTTTGCTGCACTTAGCAAAAGTCCAGGACGTGACCTGTAAAATGTGAGGAATTTTTTCTCACATTTTACAGATCACATCCTGGGCTTTTTTTCAATTTGGTCATCTCCAGTTTCACCCACTAGCTAGGACTTCCCCATCACACAATACCACCAACACTGAGAGGGTGAAGGCAAGCAGGCTCTTCAAGTTCAAGTCATGTGAAGCTTCACCCTTATCTTCTCAAACTACTGCTTGGAGGAAAGTGCTAACTGCTAGTTGAGTTACATTAGCCAACAGATGCCCATGCTGGTTAGCATAACGCTGAATGCCATCTTTCCCCACACTGGTAGCCATGTTCCTTATGTGGTCTCAGTTTGCAAAGCATTCTGAGATATTTCTTCTACCACTGATTGAAGTCATTTGGAAGACCCCCCAAAAGAAAGTGATGCCCTACTGGTGCAGTGGTGGCCTAGTGGTTAAGACATTGCCCTTGGAACCTGAAGGACGCAGGTTCAAGTCCCGGCCCAGGAACTACTGAGGTACCCTTGAGCAAGGTACTGCTCCACGTCTTGGATGTTGCTTTGGATAAAAGCATCAGCCAAATAAACAAAATGTAAATGTTCTTATGTGTTCATGCGCAAAACATAGGGGGGAGGGCAGAGGAACTGGGATTGGTGTATTTCTGCCCTATCATGTATGGGTTATGCTTCTTTCCCAATACATTTCCTTTTCAACACAGGTATAACATGCAGTCCTTCTTTTGAGCTATTTGCACACATTTTACACACACACACACACACACACAAACACAAACACACACAAAGTAAGGAGTGACAAACTATAGCCCAGACAGCACAATTCATCAAACCCCACATCCTCCTGAGCACGACTGGCAAACATCGTTATTTACCATCCGGCGAGACCCCATTGTGTGGTTTACACCATTGTGGATGGAGAGAGAGAGCGAGAAAGGGGGAGAGAGATAGGACCCGTTGTCATGGAAACGCGGCTTTTGTTTGAATATTAACACAGCCTAATAGATCTTTTCAGAGAAGCAGGAACTAGCTACGGTAACGCTTCTGAACCGCAGTAAGTGTTGGCTGGCTGAAAAAAGCTCAGTTTTACACACATTTTTACTTTAACCCCCACCCCCCACCCAAAAAAAAAACCTCTTCTTTCTGACTCTACTGTAAAAATTCCTCCTATAGTGTAGTTACTGTGGCCCTTCATGCTGGATCTTGCTGCAGGCAGAGCAGGGCATTAGCTGTATCAAGCTTATCATATTTTATTAGCATAAAGCATAAGGCACAAAGGATGAAGGATGCTCTCATCTTGAGAAACATTGAGAGCACTTCATTGCTGGAAACCCTTCACTGGCTTCCTGTTGTGCTTTCATCAGATTCAAAATATTATTGCTTGCCTACAAAGTTGGTCCAGCCCCTCTACAAAGATCAAACTATGGGTCACCCTCTTAGAGCAGAGGCCCGACTGGACCACCCCTTCTCAAAAATCAAAGACAGGCATCAAGACTCTTCTCAGTTTTGGCACCTAAGCAGGGGAACAAACAGAGTCCCTCGCTGTCTTCAGACGCCCACTGTAAAGCCATTTGTTTGCAGCCCACTTAATTTCTGAAACTAATACACTTTCTTACAATTAGCAAAATAATAATAAGGTAGTAAAGTAAGCATAAACTTCAGCTCTAGTAGAATCTTGGTTGACTAGTAGCTTTTAACTAGCATAGGTTTATGTTTTGAGGCAAGGCAAATGTATTTATTGAGCACATTATCATACACAGAGGTTATTCCATGTAAATTAAAGAGATAAAATGAGCATAAAAATCAAAATAAAAAATAAGATTAAAATCAAATTACGAGAAAAAAAAGCAGGATTAATTAACATAAAAGTGCATACCCACATATGTCCCTTTGAAAAAGCATCTGTCAAAAGCTGTAAATGTAAATGTAATTGAGAGTAATAATGGTGAACATATCTCTAAACAGAGGCTGATAATATGGGACTGAAGGCTGGAGAACTGCGGAGGGAAGAGTTTACGGGTGTGGTCAAGAATCCATGTGATGTCTCATTGGGTTTATGTGTATAAAGAGCAGGTCATTGTCTAAAGAATTTATTTTTGATATTGTGAGTTGATATTGAGAGTTGATATTTATATGTGACCAGCATAAAAATGGAAGAAAACAAACATCCATGGAAGAAGAAGGGTCACTGACACAAAGATGCCAACAAAAATGTGCAACTAGAGAGACAACTACATTGATGAGAGCCGGTGCCGAAATTGTCAGGGTATTTTAAGGAAAGGCAAGAGACTCGGCCTGCCCAGGGTATCTCCAGTAAGTGTGACATGAACAGTCTCCCACTGTGTTTCACTTGTGTGAAAGAGCAACTTGGGGCAATCTCTGGACTAGATTCACTTGTGAACATGACGTCAGTTCAGTCTTGTGTCTCTGGGAGTGAACCTGTGTGGTGTGTTACAGCTGCACATAAGCTTTTAATTAGGATACAAAAAGCTTCAGTCTATGAAAAGGGGACTAAAAGAAATGGTTCTGAAATGGTTGGTTAGTCAGTGGTTAGTAGTTTACACTGATCAGTCATAAAATGATGACCACCTGCTTAATTTTGTCCCCCTAATGCAGCCAATGCATGTTTGTGGTGACACCTTTCTATCAGAGACAGCATTTGCAAGATTAGCTCCTCTTTGGCATTGAACCAGGCAGGCAAGCCTTCATTTCCCACAAGCATTAGTGAGCTTTCAGTGCTCATGACTCTGTCGCCAACTCACCAGTTTTCCTTCCTTGGATCAATTTCGTAGGTACTAACTCCTGCAGACCTGGAACACTCCACAAGACCTGCTGTTTTGAAGGTGCTCTCACAAAGTTGTCTAGCCATCACAATTAAGGCCCTTGTTAATGTGGCTCAGATCCTTACACTCGCCCATTTTTCCTGCTTTCAGCTCATCAACTTCACTTGCTGCCTAATATATCCTACCCCCTTGACAGATGCCATAGTAATGAAATTACTAGACAGTCAATGTTATACACTTTACTTCTCAGTGGGCATGATGTTATGCTAGTGCCGGTATGCTAGCTAGCTGAAGTAATTGGTGGCCTGCTCAAGGTTTAGTAAATTTAAACAACATTTTAATTTCAGTTAGATTTAGCTTATTTAATCAGTGCATTTTTTTTCTCAGACTTTGATCATGAATTCAAGCCATTAGTCGGTCAACGTGTGACTTGAGTAATGACTGGGCCTCTGTCTCAGGTGTGAAAACATGAAATTACGGTTTATCTCTCACTCCATATGCCTTTGGTTGTACTGATTGTTCAGTCCTGAGGCACTGCTGCTTTCAGAGCATCACAATGCTCAGTACATGCTCTCAGGACGTTAACGCTGGCAGACAGAGCTGGAAATGACAAGCCTATCAACAACAGCTTGGCTAACTCTGTCTCTCTCTCTCCTTTCTGTGTCAATGGAAAAATGGTCTGGTGGGTGGCTGTTATTACCAGTTGTAAGGCAGGGCTACAATTCAAGGGTCATAGCCTGTAGGTCGTGGCTGGGTGAAGGTATGTAAGTCACTCACAGCTAATGGGGTTATGCTACCCTGGTGCTGGCGTCAGCGCTTTGTCAAATGAGGGGCTGGCAAGCGTCCTTCAGAAAGCTGAGCTGGACTTGAGAAGCTGGCTCCTGAAAGAAAACCATGGGCTCAAACAGTCCCAGCAGTGTGTTAACGGGGGGCTGCCAAATAACAGCGGCCTCCAAACAAGACCCCGTCTGCATGGGCTGATAAACGCTTCTGGAGGCAGAGATTTAAAAAAAACACTCATGCCTTTCTTAATGCTGTTTATTAGGCACTTTGAATGTCGACAAGTTCACCGCATTAAGAGCACGCTTTAATGAGCCGGGCGCAATGAACTGTGGTTCCTTTCACTCTTTCATCTTTAGGGAATCTGTTTCTTTTCAGGATTTGTAATAAGGAAAAAGTGTTGCATGTGGTTTCACAGATTACTGTGTATATCTAAGGCAACTGCAGAGAATGCAGTCATTTACCAGTTTACAGCTGCATCCTAACAGTAATAACCTTTGATCTTGGATATATGACTGAGATAGTGTATTAGTAGAAGTGTATAATCATTCCAGCCACATACACAAAGACATATATACACATACACCAATTAATCATAACTTTAACACCAACTGTTTAACATTTAGTAGGTCCCCCTCATGCTGCTGAAACAGCTCTGACTGTGGTGCATTGTGTGTTCTGACCCCTTTCTATCATAGCCATTATTAACATTTTTTGCAACAGGAGCTCCTCATTGGGTTCGCACCAGATGAATTCCCCTTTACTACTCACATGCACCAGTGATCCTTGGGTGCTCATGACCCTGTCGCCGATTCACCAGTTGTCCTTCCTTGGATCAGTTTTGTAGGTAGTAACTATTGCATACCTGGAACATTTCACAAGACCTGCCATTTTGAAGCTGCTCTCACAAGGAGGAGCTTCTGTTTCACAAAATGTTAATACTGACTCTGATATAATTGTGTCAGAATGTTTCAGCAGCATGAGGGGGACCTACTCAATGTTAGGCATGTGGTGTTAATGTTATGGCTAATCAGTGTATTAAAATTAAAAATAATGGCTCTTTTACTGCTGCTTTCCACTAAATTAACTTTATGATAACATCGTGTTACACTTGGGGTGGTTTGGGTTAGTGCTTTATAAAGCTCAGAGGATGGCACAAAAAAATCTGGAATTCTCATTCTGTGGATGTGTAAAAGGCATGAAAGCCACTTTATATCCGCTCCTGTCTGTAACCCTTATGCTAGACTTAGCATTAACAAAACAGTACAATTTTTTAACACACATTAGTGCTGGTATTAGCATAATGCTGTTGTCTGTGGCTCTACTATGATTTATACTGAAGAAAATGTGTTTAAATTTGTAATGACACAAAATGTAACAAGATTTTACTGCAAATGTTTCAGAACCACTTCCTTTGGTTTATTTGGCATGAAAATTGCTCATAGTGCGAAGGTCAACTGATGTCTTTAAATGATTAGAGCCATTTGATTCCAGACATTTTAGAGTCGACTCTGACTCGGATTCTGATGTGATAGGAATCAAAGGGCCATTTCCACACAGAAGGGAACCATCAGAGTATGCTTTTACTGCAGCAGATTTCACATCGGCCTCAAAATTCACATCAAAGTTGTAAAATCAGAGTAAATTTGTGAAAATTAATGAAATTGAGGTGGTGATTTTTCATCTTTGTGCTTTGACCATGTGAGAACCAATCAGCTCAGTGCGGGGTGCAGCTGGTGTGTGACGTTCTTCAGAGAGGGAGGAGTAACAGTCTCACTTTTTGTTAAGTGTCATAAAAACATTGTAATTACACATTAACAAAACATTCAACAACAATATAATTACTGTTGATGAAGTCAGCATACACACATCTTACACACATAATGAGCTGCTACTTTTTCTTGTGTAATAACACAAGTGCTACCTAATGTAATTGCATGTATTTACATGAGAACCATGTAACTTGTATATACATAAGCTGCACTACTGTAATCTCTGTTCAGCGGTAAACACATCACCAGCTGTTACACTTTTATTGCAGGCATTTATAGTGTAATTACACAGTTATTAAAGACACTTAATATAAAGTGGGATTGGAGAGTTTCAGACCAAGATGGTGGCAGACAAATGCTATATGCAGCATGAAACCACATATCTAATTAAAAGATGTGTGTATGCAGAGCTTATTGTATGCAGTCACACTAATTGTTTATATGTCACATTAGCTTAGCTGAGACAAACAGAGCTCTTTAGATCTTCATTTAAGCACTTTGGTTTGAGCTAGTTGAGCGGTTATGTGAAGGGCTTTCCATCCTGTGGTGGCACCCTACCCTGTGTTAACTGCAGATGTGTGCATAAAATATATGTAAAGGGCTTTGCTGCAGTGGAAGTCTAGTGTCACGGTACTCTGGGCTGTCAGAGAATATCCAATAAAATGCAGGAAATGAAAAAATGCCATTTTAAATCCATTTTAATTCAATTAATTCTTTCAGTTGCTCTGAAATCATAATAATACTTTGTTTGGAAAACAACAAGTGTATGTTCTTCCTCAACACAGTCTCTCACCGAAGGCCAAAGATTTAGAGTCGGCACTGGTTGACTCCCAGATGCCTGGAATTGGTGATAATCGATTCATGCAATGACAAGCTTTGATCTGACAGTGATGCAATGCTTCTGCTACCTCTTACAATAGATACATAAGCAATGCCTGCAGTTCTACCATGAAGAAACTAGGTATTTTTCCTCCCAGGAGTTAACTGGAGGTACCCAACAACGGTATTTACCAATGCTGGAAATGCATTGGCGATGCTGGCTTAATTGACCTGTTATCTCTGTTTTTAATCTGTATGACTTTAGAGGCATGTTTGGCAGCACTAACAAAGCCACTCCAGTGTTTTCCCTGCTGGGCCTCTATTAACATGTCCCCCGACACAGTGAATATTGTCTGCACCGAGCAGCCTGTAAGCCATTGAAGTCCCACTTGAATGGCAGCTCGCCTCTAGCAGTGCTAATATATGCAGTGTCCGAAGTAATTTTGATCTCTTTGGTGGGAAACAAGAGCTGGCGTTAGTGTCCTCCTAGCCAACAAGGCAATGCTCTTCTGTAGTTTATGTTTTAGATTAACACCAGAGCCAATTACCATTCAGGGGTTGGAGAAATCAAAGAGAAGCTATGAAAACACTCTCATTATCTGGAGCATATGACATTGTTTAATCCTCATCAGGAACCAAGGGTCTGGTTGGAGCTGTGGAAACACAAATTGCAGTGATATTGTACAGCAAGTCAGTATTGCTGTGTGCTGCTGCAGCATGTTTACGGAGACACCAAAGAGCAATTCCTCCACAGCTCTGTGGGTTTTATTCACTGTTCAGAGACCGGGTGGTTATACAAGCACTGATCACGGGATCAAATGTGCCTCGAAAATGTGCCCACTTGCCTTTCTGCAAGGTTCAGAGAGCTTGTGAAATCAGCAACAACTGAATATAATTTCTCTGCCTTTTTTCATTGAGCACTGGTTTTATTTTTGCCATGGATCTGTGTGTGTGTTTGTGTGTGCATGCATATGTGTGTATCTGGCAATGCTGAGAGGAGGCCCACATGAACCTCAAAGCGCTTAATCAGATCAGCATTAAAAACATGAGCCCATCTTACTGAGTTGGTCTTGTTTAATAACTGCAATGGAGCCAATGGGACAAACACAGCTCTGGCCAGCCAGCAGCCTCCCAAAACTGGGCCAGGTGGGGAAGCCAGCCATGTCTGAGAGACCCACACACACTCACAGACACACACAAACACAGGCTGGAACAGTGCCGCTCTTGGTGGATAGCCATTCAGAAAGACAGCTTCCAAATTCAAGAGGGACACACTGGCAGAGGATGCCCAGTACAAAGCAAATTATGGTATTTTTGGATCACAACCTAATGCAAAATCTAAGAAGCAAGGAGCAGTGAACGATATCTCAGAACAGCTGTGACGTATTTGAAAGATCACTTAAGAATTGTTAATTATTGCCTTATTATCTGTTAATACAGTATTTCCTGAAAGTCAGAAATGGCTCTTCTCTGGTATCATACCAGACTCATTCATTCCCAATACCCATCAGTGAGCCTTGGGTGCCTATGACACTGTTGCCAGGTCACTGCTTCTTTGGAGGACTTTTGGTAGGTACTCACCACTGCATACCAGCAGCTCAAGAGCTGTTCTTTTGAAGATGCTCTGACCCAATGGTGTAGTGTCATAGTTTGGCCTTCAGATCATATGTTCCCAAAGTGTACCTGTTGCCTAAAGTTTTCTACTCCTTGACAGGTCCTATCACCAGATCAGAGGTTTTGTGTTGGGGTTGATAGGTGCCTATATCCATATATCCATCCAGTCATCCGTTCATTTTCTAAACTGCTTCTTCTGTTTCCAGATCACCCAGCTGACTACGGGCCCAAGGATGGGTACACCCAGGACAGGAGGGCAACCCATCGCAACACATAGACAGACAACCATTCACACACACTCACACCTACGGGCAATTTAGAGTATCCAGTCAACCTACTGCAAGCCTCTGGACAGTGGGATCAAAACGGAGCATGCGGTGGAAACCCACGCGAACATGGAGACAGCTTGCACAGAACTCTGCACCGAAAGGCACTCATGGCTGACCCAGAGATCAAACCCTGGACTTTGTTGCTGTGAGGCCACTGTGCTAACCTAGTAAAAATCCTTCAATTTTAAAATATTTTCCAATTTAAAACATTTCAATTGCAAATAATCAGACAATTTATTGAACACTCGCCCTTTTACTTTAATTGCCGGTGTGACTCTACAATTTCAGAAGTCTCTGATGAGAAGATCAGCTCCACCCGAGAGTTGTCTGAACACATTGATAAAAGGGAGGAGGCTCAAACACACACCAACCTTTTCTTTTCAGTCATGCTAACAGCAGCACTGTTGCCAAACGTGCCATCACCCGTACTGTAAGTTCAGACTTCAAGAGGCACTGAATTGACTTAGAAATTCCCATATTATTTGTTCTCATCCTAACTGGTCTAGGTTTCCACCTGTATTTAGCCCAAAACTTCTTACAACATTGCCGTTCTCAAACCATTTTCATCAGCTACCTGCTCATTTTCCTTAGTATCAGGTCTCAACCTTCTGTGCCTATCGTTGAGGACAGATCCACATGCAAAACCCTGCTGAGCCACCTACCCGCATGGCAGCAGCCTTGTGTGTTTTTGAGTGGTAGGTGGAAGTCAATGACTCATGACAGACCCGTTAGCAGCAAGACACGAATAGGGTCCCCATCTGGTGACACACACGCACACATACACTGTTGAAATACGCTCATTTTCATGGCTGCACGCTTGCAGAGGAGAATCTCCAAGGGTGCACCATAACTCAGCAGAATGATTGAAGACACTGGGACAGAAGCAGGGCATCTTTGAATGATCGATCTTTCGTCCGGACTAACAAGGGAATCAGCAGTATGGAAGCTCATCTTTGATTGACAGTTCCCTCCGTCCTGCTGTGAACCAGCGGCACCATTAGCTAACCCAGAGAGCAACCAGAACACGCTCTTCCCTGGAGAGAACAGAGATAAGTACACATGAAGCATCAAGGTGAGGGAAACAGAAGGCATTATGCTACTGCTTGCTGCTTGCTACTGACACCACACACATGCATACACACACTAAAAAGTGATAGTGGAGCTTGACTGATCAGGTCACACCAGTTCTGCACAAACTCCCACATAGAGCTGGACTGGTTTAACCTGAAATGAGCCCTGAAGCACAAACAGGCTGTGGTGCCCAATATATTTGCAAATCTGGACAATGTCTGGACCTTTAGTTCATTCACTCAAGCATTCATTCTTTAAAAGTTTAAGGCACCAGCTTCCCAGAATCAGACTTCATTGTATCAGCAAAGCGTGGATGGTCTGCAGAGCAACTAAAGATCCTCTTGAAAAGTTTGGAAAGACATCTGTCCTCATATCTTGTCATGACACTATTACTGCACAACTATCTGTAAGCAGAGAAGCACAAACATGCTCTTTGGTATTAATACATGGCTATCCACTAATATACACTTATCAACCAAAAAATGTACACCGCTAAATAACATTTACACCTGTCAGGGGGATGGGATATATTAGGCAGCAGGTGAACAGTTAGTTCTTGAAGCAGGAAAAGTGGCCCCTTTGACAAGAGCCTTCTTGTGATGTATAGCGGACTAAGTCAGAGCATCTCCAAAACAGCAGGTCTATTGGAGTGTTCCAGGTCTGCAGTGGTTAGTACCTACCAAAAGGGATCCAAGGAAGAAGAACTGGTGAATCAGTAACAGGGTCATGGGCACCCAAGGCTTACTGATGCATGTGGTGAGTAAAGGCTAGTCTGCCTATTTGTCCTGTATTTCAAGGTTGACCAATCTGCTCTGAAGCAAGATGGCTGCTTTCTCTCATACACGTGTACGGGGTGTACATTAGCAAACAGACATCCTGTTCTTTCACCTGCAGACTCATAAAGCGCTGTGAAAGATTGCATTTCATAAACTCAGTCTGCCCCATTACGAGCTGTATGGCAGACGTACAAGTCTTACAGTCTGTGCTATGTGGGTGTTGAGGTGACACATAAATTCCAGGTATTACTGTATGTTATTGCAGATTAGGCTGCAGACAGTTATGCCCGGATACTCCAGCAGACAGCTAGCATATTTATTTTTTTAGGATCTTTAATCTACAACAAAATGCAGTACATCCATTTCTCCATGGCAGACAGCAAAAACACCTCACGTTTTCTGTTGTGCTCAAGGTGCAGGTGTGGTTTCCACTAGGGAGAAGGAGTTCAATGCTATTTTTCAATGCTATTTTTCTCCCTGTCTCTCTCTCTTTCTCTCTCACTGGTCCACTCTCTAATTCAATACTCTGTCTTTTTCTTTCCCTCTTTCTTTTGTCTCTCTCTCTCTCTCTCTCTCTCTCTCTCTCTCTCTCTCCCCTCCCTCTCTCTGTTTTTGAACATGTGCTTCTATAGACATCACCTTTCTTCCTTTTCCCCACAGTCATGTGTTTGTTGGCTCTGATGGAGGGAGCGCTGAAGTAGGGGAGGGGAAAACAGGAACAGGCTATGTTTCAATTTCTTTAAAGACAATTTGGCCTGGCTCAAAAGGTGCTCTTCAGGCCTCAAAAGTGTTGAGGGAATGGTCTTGAGGAAAAAAAAACATGTTGCCAAGTCTTTGAAATGTAGGTTGAAAGAATGCAGATAAACAAAAAAACAAACTAAATGCAGCAAGGATTCAGGGTTAAAGGGGTGGTAACGAGCCAATCAAGGGTTTGAAAACAGAAGGTCTGGGCAGGAACCTCAGGCTAAAGTACAGTGCGAAGCCAACACACAGAA
The DNA here is from genome assembly GCA_037974385.1 of Arnoldichthys spilopterus. Classification (NCBI taxonomy): domain Eukaryota; kingdom Metazoa; phylum Chordata; class Actinopteri; order Characiformes; family Lepidarchidae; genus Arnoldichthys; species Arnoldichthys spilopterus. The sequence goes on from JBBPDA010000034.1 coordinate 23,476,901, forward strand.
TATGTTTACTTATGGAGCACTTGCAATGCTCTTGTACACAAGAGAAAACATATATTTCAAAGTACACTGAAAAAAATGTGACTTGAAAAAAAAATCCCATTACACCCAGCTGTGCCATGATATAACATAAAATCACCTACCTAATACTGAGTAGGTCCACCTCATGCCATCAACACATTTGGGACTATGGTGCACTGCACGTTCTGAAAACTTTGCATCAGACCACCTGCTTTTCACTCATTTAACCATCACAATAAGGTCCTTGTCAAAGTGGCTCAGATCCTTATACTCTGCCTTTTTTCCTGCGTCCAGTGCGTCAACTTCAAAAACTGATTGTTCAATTGCTGCCTAATATATCCCACCCCCCCGACAGGTGGCTTTGAAATGGAATAACTAGAAAGTTACTGTTACTGTCAGTGGTATTAATATTATGGCTGATAAGTGTATATTTTTAAAATAAAGCAAAGCTTGATGAGTTACAGTGAAGAAATAATAAATAATGGATGTTTGATGTTGTTCTTCTGTCAAGTAATGTAGTTAATTAACAGTAGGCTATTTACCATGCAGAAGAATAACATGATAAATATATATATATAAGTTATTGACATATATAAGTTATTGACATATTAATATGAATGCAGTCAAATATTGTTGAATATTTTACAACAGATTTGAAAGTGTTTGAGCCAAATAGATTGTAGGTTTTTTTTAATAATTATGTTTTTCATCTTGCCTTTTGTGATCAAATCTGTCTTCAGACATGGGTAGCGATAATGTGAAAGGTGTGTGAGAGGAGTCAGCCATGTGTTTAGATTCTGTTTAGATTTTATTGCTGGCACGGTCAATGAAGCATGGCTCTGAATGGAGGGCTTTGGACTCCACTGCCACTGAAAGCGTGTTACTCTGCTTGATACACAAACTGAACCATCTGTGCCTTTTCATATCCTAACCTTTTAACCATGGCAACACACTCCATAACAGTCTTCTTTCTAGGACCTCACAGTATGCAAACACTTATGTTGCTTCATATTCAATTCTGCTGAATTTAATCTTATTTTTTATAACTTCAAGTCTCTTCTCAGTTTTGGCACCTAAGGTCTACCGGTCCATAGTCAGGCCATAACAAGAAATGAGAGAAACGGGAAAAAAGTGGCAAGACCAAAGTCATGTTTGCTTTGCTTATTTTAGTGGTCTTTGGGTTCAGAAGCACATAAGGCCAAAATAACAAAAAGCATCCACTGCCTGAAGCTTGAACCTCTTTCCCCCAAAATTGTGCCCAAATTCATTGTTTCCAATCCCACTCACTACTTACTGTAGGACTCCCCAAGTCACACCATACAACCAACACTGGGAAGGTGAAGACGAGCATTCCTCAGAGTTTCATGAAGCTCCACATCCTCTTGAACTGTCAAATCAAGTCAAGTTTATTTCTAAAGTGCTTTTTACAACTGACGTTGTCACAAAGGAGCTTTACAGAATCCAGGTCCAAGCCCAGAGTGGGTAAGTGACAGAGGCAAGGAAGAACTCTCTAAGCTGTAGGAAGAAACCTCGGGAGGAACCAATAATCTCAATTTAAATATGCAGTCTATTGCAATGGCATTGGACAGTGTAACACACAAGAAGGAGAACCACAAGTTCTGCCAGTTTACAAATGTCATGCTTGTTAGCAATGCTCTGAGTAATAGGGGATAGGAAGGGACACCCTACCCACCCAGCTGGGTCATGGATGTTTGCAGCATTCCCAGAAATTGTACTTGCCATGACTGGGCCAACATTACCACAGCTGTGTCACTTTTGGAGACATTTGAGTTCAAGTCTTATTATTTTTAAGAAAAAATATTGCACTACTGTAACAAGTTTTCTCCAACTTCAAGCTAACTTTGAATACACATAGGAAAGTAAGACCTCCAGTTCAGGCATTCATAATGTAATAAAATCCTGCACTGATGACATTCCTGTCTCATTGGGATTTCACACTACAACATGCAATCGTACCACAAGGGGTTTTTCTGCAAAAAAATTGGAATTAGCAGATCAACAAACAGCAGAACTGAGGCAAAGGGGCAAAAGAACCGCCTGGGGGGCTGCCCAATGGCTAGAGCCAGCCACTTTAACCTGGCCTGCACCTCCCTCCTCCCCGTGACGCTCAGGATGAGTCGGAATGCTCCTTAGTCCCCCTTCAACAACAGCATCCAGAAATAACTCGCTCTGCTCATGAATAATGCAGCGTAGAAACCGGCCTCTACAGGTGCAAAAGCATCCAGCTGAGCTCAGAGGGGGAACCAAGTCTCTGATACACACACACACACCTGTCTGTCTTTTGGAGGGCTTTCTGAGGACATTTAACGATTTGGCATTGTTATTATTATTATTATATTATTATTAATATTTATTGCAGTCAAGCAGATTCTGAGTTCCAGGGGCTGAATGGATGGTGTTTCTCCAGATTATCCAGTTTCTGTTCAGTTTTCAGTAAGATAGCAGTTCAGTCAGTGAGGAGAGATGATCTGTGAAGAACAGGAGACCCAACCTTGGTTCTTTCTGAGGGGGATCAGATCTGAGGGTGAAGGGCTGCCCACATAAAATTTACTAGGGACTGCATTAAATATAATATCGCCAAAGCTTAGAAAAAAAGAGTGATAATAACAGCTCAGGTTTTTTCAGAATATCACGATCATGTTGATATTTACACATGAAATAAATCTGAACACTGTTTAGATTTGAACGATAATAATATATAGCATTGTTTGTAACTGGAGACGTTTTCAAATCTGTTAATCATTAATAACAAGAACCACATTTATAATCATATTAATTAACAATTAATATTATATAATTAATATGAACATATATTATTATTATTTACACATAGTGTTGTCATTGAGGGTCAGCCAGGCCAAAGTGTGTTATTATCCCTACATCTTTCTCTCGCACTCTTGGTTTTCTCTTAGTCGTTCTTTCTCACTTCATTAGTCTTTCTCTCCCTCTGCCTCTTTTAAAGTTTCTATTTTTTCCTCATTTTAATCTCATTCTCTCTTTTTTTTTATATAGTCTCTCTCCCTCTCTCTTTTTTCTCTCATATGCTCATTCGCTTCCTTTTTTTTTTCTTAAAAAAAAAACGTCTCTTTTCCTCCCTCTGTCTCATGCTTGACTCTCTTTGCCTCTCTCTCTTTTCTCTTAGCCCCTTACTCTTCTGCTTCTCTTAGTTTCTTTCTTTCCTTAGTCTCTCTATTTTTTCTTAGTCTGTCTCTTCTTCTCTTCTTTTTTTTTCTTAGATTAATTCCCTCAATTGTCTCTTTTATACTGTCTTCTATTTTCTCTTAGTTTCTCTCTCTCTCTCTCTCTCTCTCTCTGTACTCTGAGTCATGTTATGTCTTTTTTTACACAAAAGCTGAAAAAAAGGACAGAAGGCATGTGGAACCCTGGCATTCAGACTGCCATCCTGGCACAGTCCGGCTCTCTCTGGCATTCAAAAATCCCTCTGCTTTCAATGCTGCTTATAATGCTGAAGCCGACGGGTCATACAGACCCGCACTCTCACTGCTATGCTTCTGATCCCGATGCTTTGAAGTGGTCTTACAGTGACACAGCGCAGGGGCTGCACATCCGCACTGAACCAAACCAAACCAAACCAAAGGCTGAGCGCCCCAACCCGACATTTCGTGCTGCCAGCGGCCGGCGAGAAGATAAAACAAACCCATTTTCAAAGTTATTAGCACATTCTCACACATCACTTCTATATACAGCAAATCAAATTTAAACGCTTTTTCTCAGACCTGTTGGGGTAGCAGAGCCTTTTTTAAATGTTACAGTGGGGCTTTTTTCTGATTCTTCAGGCTTACATATTTTAAAAAGTAATTGAAGTCAAAATCCAATTACCAATCTAAAACATCCCGTCAGGTGACAGAGTTGTAATTATTTAGGAAATGGTTCCAGTGCCGAGCTCTCCGAGTTTCCAAAGCAATTATGAATTAATTAAAAGCAGATATCCCACTGCACTGATGGCACGAGGACGTGAACTAAATGTTCTTTGTTGATGTTCTTCACACATATCAATTGTTAAACCTTAATTACGACAAATTATGTGCTAATAATTGAACAATTTCACTCAAAACACGACCATCAAAAGTAGCTGGAGCGAGTGCGGAAAGATAAAAAAAGAAAACCGTCTGGGACTTTGCACTGGCTCAGAGGAGTGAATGAGTCGAGAAGATCACACACACGCACACACACACAGCAAAGTTTCTCCATCTCCTATCTCCACTGATTTCCTCTCTTGCTTTACACATCATTGCTGTTCACACCTGGCATTAGCGTATGTCCAGGGTTATCACATGTGAAAAACTGTAAGTGCATGTGTGAAATAGAGGTATCTTATTATGCATATATGATGATAGATGTGATAGTTGATGAAAATGAAATATTGATATTGTGATATTAATATAAATACAATAATACTGTGAAAAATACTGTGTGGTTTACATTCCATAAGTAGGTGGAGGTATTGCTCCATAACAAAGGGCTCCCCACAGCCACTCTGCCACTTCACCCCCCCCCCCCCCAAACACACACAATTTTCTTTTGAGAAAAAATCTTAATAAAAACTCTATAGACAGTAGTTATTCAAAAGTAAGTGATAGAACATCAGCACACCATCCTAGTATCCTAGTATTACTTTAAAGAGTAAATAATTTGCTAAACTGCCGTTAGCTTCAGCTGCAAGTGATGCCAAGTACAGAGAAGGAAGCTTTTAACAACCATGAGGTCCTCCTGGTACAAATCTCAACCAGACAAAAAATCATAAAAACCAGACCAGTCAGTAATGAACTGAGAGCTGACAGAAAAAGCATAGCTCCTCTTTTCTGAGAGAACTTATTTTTCTTTTTGTGTGGTGAAAAAAAATGCCATTTGCTGTTGGATGCACTGGAACAGTTCCTGAGCCAGCATTCAGAACACAATTCCTGCCGCTATGGAAATACTATAATTGAGCTTTTTTATCCAAGAAATAATAAAAGATCATTGACGCATGAAGAATATTTCTGCTTATTTATTGTCATGTGAATATTATTTATAACACAAAAACAATAAATGTGCCATACACACAGAAAAACCTCAAAAACCTCTTTTTAACTTTTTAGTTCATGTTCATGACTCATAATAAGTGTACATCATATCATCTAATTCTTTTTTTAATCTTCATCAAAAGGTTCAACTAGCCTGTTTTCTCCCAAATTTAGTCTCAGGTTCCATTCACTAGCTAGGACTAGCACTGGGAAGGTGAAGGCAAGGAGGTGCTTTCTCAATTAACAATTCTCAGAGCCAATGTATGTTTTGTACAATCTCTTTAACAAATGTGTTTTATATTTTCATTTTTTTTATATTTGAAAGTTGAATTACACAGAAAACATGACAGAGCAAGCAGTGCAATTGAGAAACACATACCCATTGTTAGTTATGCAATACTGTAGAACAAATCTGCTATTTTGCAGAACAATCATGCATAATTAACACTCATCAACGCAAAACTGGCAAAAAAAGTTAAAGGAATAAACAAACCAACTCAGTAGTCACCTTGGTGCTCACCTACAAGATCATCGATGGATCATCTTCTGGCTACATGACATCACTCATCCAGACATACACACCCACCAGGTCACACAGATCAGCTAGTGAACTCCAACTGGAGATTCCATCCCCTCATGGAATCAAACACCACACCAGACTCTTCACCTTCATAGTTCCTCAATGGAGGAATGAGCTGCCCAGGGATACAAGCTCAGCCGAGTCTCTCTCAACATTCAAAAAGCAAAAAACTGTTCCGTTGCTTCCAGATAACCAACCAGATGTCATCCAGGAAATAATGATCCAGTTAGTTTTTATTGTAGCTTCTACCTTAGCACTTGTCAATTGTTCTACTGTAGTAGTTTTTGTAAGCACTTGGCACATGTATCTATTGCTGTAGTAGCTCTCTGTAGCTAGTGTAAGCACCTGGCATATGTAGGTAGTTATTGTAGTTGCTCTCTGTAGTAGTATAAGCACTTGGCGTATGTACATATTGAAGTTCCTCTCGGTGGTAGTTTAAAATCTTGACGTGTTTATTTATTGCAGTAGTTGCCCTCTGTAGCTGTATAAGCACTTAGTGTATGTATGTATGTATTTCAGTAATTGCTTCTGTTATTTATTTTATAACTACCAGCAATGCGTTGGTCCTCCTTGTAGCACCACCTCAGTGTTACTCTATGCAATGTGAACGCTTGATTGTTTCCTCTGTCCTGGAAGTCGCTTTGGATAAAAGCATCAGCCAAATGAATAAATGTAAAATGTAAATGTAAACTGATGTTTTGAATCTGCTTCTCTGACAAAGCAGCTTTGGGCAGCTGTAGTCTTACAGGCTAGCTCAAGAATGTCAGTGTTGGAACAGTATCATGCAAGCAAAAAAATCATGCAGTAACAGGTTTAACTTTTAAAAAAACATCTGCTAAAGGGATGCCTTAATAATGGTTTGGGGCGTTTTTTTTAGAGTTTTGGTACGCGCAGGGCATTGTGAAGCAAAATAGTCCCCAAAAGTGACCAAACTATCTCAACCACTGAATAATTTCAAAATGTAGAAAACAAAAAATTTTTATAGTGACACCCTGAAATTAATGCATGTCCACAGAACCCTCCTCTGTTTGTTTATGTGGTTTACACTGAAAAGGCCTGTGTAGTGAAATCTATATTAAAGCCCAGTGAAGGTCATTTCACCTGCACCTGACACCACATGAACAGCAAGAATTTCTCTTCAGGCTTACAGCTCAAGGCTGCACTGTATGCTAGGCCTCTTGTTACGACTTACCAGGGGCTAACTTTAGCCAAAGCTGCCCTGATAAATTCAAGTCATTTTGTTTGTCACACAGTTAAAAATAAAGGTGCCAGAAAAATCAAGTTGGGGTTATTCCATTTAAAAAACGACTTACTTTTAGAACCTTTGTGTGAAGAACCTTTTAAACTACATAACGTAAAGGTTCTGCACCAAATAAAGAGTTTTCTATGCAAGCAGCAGGAGAGAAATTTAAAAGTGATACATCTGACTATATGTCATTGTACAACACCCTCAAGCACCACAACAAAATGTGATCTCTGAATTTAACCCATCACACATGCACACGTGGAGCAGCAGGGAGCTATCAACAGGGCTCGAGGGAGCAATTTAGTGGGACAGTATTTTCAGTGGTGCCCAGGCCGGGACTTAAACCTGCGACCCTCTGTGTCCAAGGGCAAGGTCCTAACCACTAGGCCTCCACTGCCCAATAATTAATTCACTGATTACATAATTCATTGATGACATTTTAGCTTGCAGCTCCCCCCTGCCCTCTGTCCATCACTGGTAAAGGAAAGGCCAACCCGGACTGTAAATTGTTTGGCTGGTGGAACATTCTCAGTGTATGTGTGAGGGCGTGTGTATGGTATGAGTGTATCAACATGCAGTGAACACCGCCACAGTACACCTGGTGTGTGTACCTAAGTGTAGGAGCATATTCACAGGTGCAGCATACACCACTGTAGGTTTGATAAGTTATAGCAACTCAGGCTAAATGTTGAACTTGTTTCAACAGCGTTTGATCGCATCCATTTTTAGACGTGCTAATGTAATTGCTGTGTTCTTTATAGAGCAGCACCCGGCACCTGGTGGCTGAGGAACTTGTTGTCGGGCTGTGGGCTGACGATTCTATTTCCCAGTGTTCATGAGACAGTAATGTGGTTATCACCTTGGCGGGCTATGTGTTTGTGTGTGTGTGTGTGTGTGTTTGTGTGTGTGAGAGAGAGAGAGAGAAAGAGAGAGAGAGAGAGTAGCGAAGGTGGAGGAGTGTGAGCTATTTCTAAATGCAGAGGAGGCACTGCAGCTCCGGACTGATTAAACCTCATCTCACGCTCTCCCCACGCTCTCTCTCTTTTTCTCTCTCTCTGTGTCCTCTACAGAGGCCTGTGGGGGTCAAAATTCACTATACAATTCACTACTCTTCACTATTGACTACACTGCTATTGCATACTATTCATTGTACTGTTATAGTATACTATACCAATATAGAATACCTTTCACTATTCACTTACTAAATATACTATCATAGAGTACTATTCACTATTCACTATACAATTTTAGTGTACTATTCACTATACTGTTATAGTGTAATATTTACTATTCACAGTTATTATAGCACGTTATTCACTATACTATGCACTATTTACTATATTATTATAGCATAGAATGTACTATTTATTATTCAGCATTCTATTATAGTGTACTATTCAATATTTTATAGTATTGTGATAGTATCCTATTCACTACAGTATTTCAGGGCACTATTGACTATTGACCATAGAATACCATACTATTATTCAAAGTGTGATAGTGTACGATTCACTATTTACTAAATTATCATAGCGTACCATGCAGTGATCCTTATACTATTTTAGTGTAATTGACTGTACTATTAAAGCACCATATTCATTATATTATGATGAAGATTTACTATATTATTTTAGTCTACTATTAACATTTACTATTCGTTATACTATTATATTGTACTATTCACTATTCTGTATTCACTATACTTGTGGGGAGTCAAGGCTCAACATTTTAATGCTGACTCTGATAGAAATGGGTCAGGCCATGCAGAACCCCACAGTCAGAGCTGTTTCAGCAGCATGAACATGATCTATAAAAAATAAGGCAAGTGGTTCTAATGTTGTGGCTGATCAATGTTGTATGTGGCAAAAAGTATGAAGTGTGTGTGCATGTGTGTGTGTGTGTGAAAAACATTTTAAAAAGCTAGCCATCCCGAGACTTTTTAGGTGCTATTAGGAACTTAGGAGTGTTGATGCATGACCAAGTTTTAGACTAAACCACTCCAATCTGCGAGGCTTCATTTGGAACAGCAGAGTGAAATCCTCACATCAAGATGTGCTGCTTTTCTTCTTTAGCTGATTGGACGACATTCACTGAATTGACTTCTGCTTTCTGAACGCAGTTCAAAATAGAAAAGAAAGGATTTGGTAGGACGTGACTTTGTTGTCAAGACTTCAAAGGAAAGATCAGAGATGTGGCATAATTATCAGATTTGCCTGCCTGTCTAAAATGAAGCCTGTGCATCTTCTGAGGAAGGAAACACAAGAATAGGACTGGACTGCACAGACATCAACAGAAAATGACTCCAAAAAGTCAAGTCAAGAAAAGTTTCAGGATATTTCTGGGCTGAAAAGAGAAAAAAAAAGAGAGAAAAAAAACGCTAAGCAGCCAGATGACAGGTGACAAGCCCACACGAGAGAAGGAGATCAACTGATAAGACCAGCATGGAGTGAAATTGCTTCTTTCAATCTCAATTTGTCTGAAGAAATTTGAAAAACGTTCTGCAGCAGCTGGGCGATTAGCCATGTGGTTCTCCTGGAGATGGGCCACCTCCTGACCACTAGCCCAAACCAGCACTCAGCAATGTGCCAGGAGGCCAGGTCGGGGGACCTGAGAAGCTGCTTGAAAGTTTTTATTAAAAAAGAAAACAGCTTGGTAAAATCTTTAACTCGGCAGGAGACTGGAGCACATTTCTTGGCGGAGGAGAGCAGTCAGTGCAATCTACCAGAAGCCGCAGTCATACTCAAGTTGAAAATGCACCAAGCCATAATTTGCTTACTTTATGACCGCAGAAAATGTGCTTTTGACATAAATTTAGCATCAGTGCAATGACATGCCAAAGTAGTCTATCATCGAAGATATAACCTCAAAGGGTAGGTTTCCAAGAACCAGATTGAGATAATGTGTTCATGCTATTTCTGTCTGGATCAGTTTACAGTGTGAATGATGTGTCTGTGACCTTTTGACCTGAAGTTATTAAGCTTTTAATGTAACTGTACATCTAGACAATTTGCCAAATCCTCCCTCGTTGTACATTATATGATATAAAACTATGAACAATTTATTCTGTCACTTTAAAA
>JBBPDA010000034.1:23494446-23506565 GCA_037974385.1 Arnoldichthys spilopterus
TTCCTTGCCTCTGTCGCCCTTGGCTTGCTCTTTGGGGGCTCGGACCCGGTTTCTGTAAAGCTGCTTTGTGACAACATTAATTGTAAAAAGCGCTATACAAATAAACTTGACTTGACTTGACTTGACTTGCTTGAGCATGGAAACCCATTTCATAAAGATCCTCATGCAAAGTTCTTGTGCTGATGTTTCTTGCAGAGGCAGTTTAGAGCTCTGTAACAAGTGATGAAGCAGGAGCATACCTATTACAGTCTTCAGCACTTAGTGCTTTTTGAGTTTAGGTGGCCTGCAGTTTCTTGGGCGTGGATGCTTCTATGTCACAATACTAGCACTTACAGTAGAAATTTCACAAACTGACTTTTGGTGCTCATGACCGTGCCACACTCAAACCTCAAGCTCTTTATTATGAGCCATTCTACTGCTAGAGTATGTCTGTGGGCATTGTATAACTGTGCTTCTTTTTATACAGTTATTGCAAAAATTATTAGCCACCCTTATAAAATTAGACAACACTCTTGATTTCTCCATGAAAATGTAGATGTCACCTCTCTGACTATTTTCTTCCCCAGAGTTCTTGAAATCTTGCACTTACGGCCATGGCTAGGTTTGTTTCTTACAGAATTTGTCTCCTTGTACTTGACAATAATGCAATGTAAAGCAGTAGACGTTGTGAATGGCTTGGAAATGGCAGTGTAGCCTACCCCCTTATCATGAGCCTCTACTATCTTCTTTCTCAGCTCCAGGCTGATTTCCTTTGACTTTGGCATGGTGCGTCCCTCTCATGTGTTCAAGTTCAAGAGTCTTTTTATGCTGATTGAATGTTGTTAGGAAGCCAGTTGACTGCAGGTGTTGACTGCCAATTTTTTAAAACTGATTGGTTAATTACTGTAGGTGTGTTCTGAAAGCAACCGTTCACATGGGGCTAATATTTTTGACCACCACAATTCTTACTATATTTAATATAAAACAAGCCTAAAATGTATTTTATTTTACAAATCTACCAAAAGCTACCAGTCAGCACTGATGAATGTTTGATTATATCAAGTTCCATCAATGCTGCAAACATTGGGAAGAAGTTTAGGAAATTGTTCCATAATTCCTGGGAGCTAATAATTTTGGCTTCAAATGTACACCTGTTAGCAATGCACCTGTTACCGTCCCGTTGCACTCACTCCCATCATCATGAAGTACCGCCAAAACTTTTCAACAGCACCAACAGTCAAAAGCACAAATTTCCTTGGTGTCCACATGGCGGAGAACCTCACCTGGTCCCTGAACACCAGCTTCACAGCAGTGTCTTTACTTTCTGAGGAGACTGAGGAAAGCCCATCTTCCACCACCAATCCTCACCATATTCTACAGAGGGACCATTGAGAGCATCCTGAGTAACTTCATCACTATCTGGTTTGTAAATTGTGTGTTATGGAGCGCAAGGCCCTGCAGCGGATAGTGAGGTCAGCTGAAAAGATCATCGCAGTCTCTCTCCCCTCCATCACGGACATTTACACCACACGCTGCATCCGCAAAGCCACTGGCATTGTGGATGACCCAACACACCCCTCACACAAACTGTTCACCCTCCTGCCGTCTGGAAATATGTACCAAAGCATCCAGGCCTTCACTACCAGAATGTGCAATAGTTTCATTCCCCAGGCAATAACACTCTTAAACACCCAGGGACTGTCAACACACACACGCACACACTCATTTAACTAGTTGTTAACTTTATATTTATTTACTAATATTTAACTTTATGCTGCTACACTCTTCCTGCTCCCTGTGTCATTATTTACAATCACATTATTGCTTTTTTTTGCCACATCCTGCTTCTTTGCACCTGGTAGCCCCCTAACTGTGCACTGGTCTTTTTTTGTACCTGTCTGTTATTGCATTGTCCTGCAATGCTTGCACATCTTTGCACACAATGCCCTTTATGTTGTCAGTTGTGTTGTTTTTGTGGTCCTGTTTTTCATGTAGCACCATGTACACAGTACACAGTGAAGTTTTATTTCACTGTGTACTGTGTGAACTGTATATGGTAAAATGACAATAAAATCCTACTTGACTTGACTTGACTTGACAATGGGTGTGGCTTAAACATTGAACTCTTGTGTTTTTGCCATATAGTGCATACTGATTAGATTTACAATGATTTCACTGTCCAGGCATCATTATACAATATTCTAACCATAACCAAAAATGCTCCTTAGATTTCTCTGAAGGCATCATCATTCCCTTGGTCTAGTACAGAGCAAATGAAATCAGTGAAAGTGCAGAACTATGTTTATTCACTTATGGACATTGTGTCCACAGTCATAGTAGAATTTTGAAAAAAAAAACACCTTCTTAGTTCTTCATAGAAAAAAGAAAAATGTTCTGTGGCACTGAAGCACAGTGTATCCAGGTCATCAAGCCCCAGCGCGTTCCTCTAATGTCAAAGCATTTTAGTACAGGGAGACCAAAACAAGTAGAGATGTGACATAGTTTGCTAAAACAGAGATGTGTAAATGCATTAGCTTAGCATCATTAAGGGCCAATCCTGTGGTTAAGGCAGATAAACAGTCCATTCTGCCTGTGACTACCCTATTAGAGCCTATTAAATCCCACAAAGGAAAAAAGGCTGCTTCATTCTTTGTTAATAATGCAGCAGAAGAGAGTGGTGGAAGGAACCGACAGCATTGTTGCTGTTGTTGGGCCACTTTCTCTGTGCATGTAATTAATAGAGCTTGCTAAGAGCCATTAACTAGCCAGAGTAATGGATATTATGAGTTTCCTCTGCCTGCACACATGGGTCACTAAACACAATGCTTTCCATTTAGGACTCACATTCAGTTTGTTATTACTCGATGGTGTTCACGCTCGATAAATTGCACCATGATTGGTCCCTTGGGTGGAGTAATGTTGACATCAGGCTACGGGCAGAATCAGTCACATGTAAGAAAACAGAGTGTGCTTTTCTAATAAGAACAGTAGTGAAGAGACGAAAGGCTATGGGTTATGGTGTACATTCTCTAATGAGCAGAGTAATTAAGGTAATGTAAATAAAGAATAAAACAGAATAAATCAGCTTCATGTTCATCAAGTGTCTTCTTTGATATAAAGAGAATTAAAAAAATATTTCACATTTTTCCAAACTCCTGTTTGAGGGAAAAGTCACCTGGTAAAGTGTATGGGGTATTTTGTTATTAATAAAGAAATAGCAGAAAAAAAATATGTAAAAGTGTGTTGAGAAACCTGGCTATAGATTGTGTTCCAGTACTTATTCATTCACTCATTCATTTTCCAAGCTTCTTCCATTTCAGGTTACGGGGAGCTAATCCTAGCTGACTACAGTGCCAAGGCCAGGGAAAACCCAGGACAAGAGGCCAACCCACAGGGCAACACAGAGACAGGCAGCCCTTCAGACACACTGACACCTTTGGGCAGTTCAGAGTATCCAGTAACAAGCCTTTGGACAGCGGGAAAGTTCTTGTTAATATTACATTGCTATATTATAATATTATAATTATATTTTATTATGTTTAATATTAATATTAGAATATTAGATTATAGCAGTACAGTATAACAAGAGCCTGGGAGAGAAACAGACATATACTGAGTGCCTCAATCCTTTACTATAGTAAAAAAACAAAAGCTCATATGATTGTGATAATATAAATTATTATAATAATAATAATAATTATTATTATTATTATTATTAATGCCTAATAAATGAAATGTATATTTAATTTTATGTGTTTTTTGTAAATGTGTTCTTCAAGTGAGCGAGTGTAAGAAAAGTCAATCCAATAATCCTAACTACACTAGCTTTCTGCAATTCTTTTGTGCCATAAAACATGTTAAATAAGTCAGACTGGTGAAGGGAATTGTTCTTTAACAGAATATTCTTACACTCATCAAGCTTTCTGACACCAATGATTTCACCTTTGGAAAAAAAAACTCTCATTCCAAGCCAATAAATATTGTGTTTTTGCTCTGTATGTCCTTAATATATTACTGTATTGCAAATGAACAAAACATACCTATTTAAAAAGCTAGATGTCCCCATAGGTTGCTTTTGACAGGCAGATGTGTGTATGCTGGGTAAAAACGAACAGCAATATGGTATTTTGGAATAACACCAGTCTTTTCAGCTGTGGTGAAAAATGACTATGATCTTTAAAGGTGTTTGCCTCAGGTAAACATTCAGCACCCCTCCACACTGCTGCTCCTAAACCCTCCATCTAAACCAACAGCCCATGTCACAGTGCACGAAGAGCAGGAGGGGCTAAAGTACAGCATGCTGTGACTTAAGCTAAGGCTAAAAACTGTTATTAACCACTCACACGCTGACCTGCAGCTCGGCCGTCTTTAGGCATGAACAATGGCTAGGCCTGATTTCTGGAACTGTGCTACTGCATTTCCCAGCATGGCCTGGTAACTGATGGTAGACGGATATAGATGGAAATTGGCATGATTTTAGTAGCCTTTACAGCTTATCTGCTTAAAAACAACTTATATTTAAAAAAAACCTGCATCTGATGTAGGCATTATTTCCACTGCTGCTTGTTAGATTAGGCTTTGATGATGATTTATCATGTAGAATTAAAGATACTTAATTTAGTTTACACTTTAAGATTATTTTGGTTTTAAAAATACTGACACACCATCAAGGCCATTTTATGGAATTTTATCATTTTTTATTGTTTTCAAAAAGATATATGACGTGCATACTAGGCGTAAGGTATAGTAGACAAGTGTTGTGGGAATAGAAGTATACAGTAGGGGAGTGTAGCCATTTTCCAGCTTATGCTTAAAAAAATGACATAATGTTGCATATTGAACATTGTTTACTGCTTTATATATTTAAAGTGAATTCAAACAAAAAATGGAAGCTTGAAGCATTAATTCTCAGGGCTTTTCAATGCTTTTCTGTCAAATTCTTTATCAACTCCTTTATCATTTCGTGTATGGAAAAAAAAGACCCATCACAGGGCAACACAGACAGATAACCATTCACACACAAACACAGCTATGGGCAATGTATGGCTTTTAATTAACCCACTGCCTTTGGACAGTGGGAGGAAACCGATACAACTGGAGGAAACCCAAGCGAACAAGGGGAGAGCTTGCACAGTCCTCACAGAAAGGCACGTGTGGCCGATCCAGGGATCAAATCCAGGACCTTTTTAGTGTGAGGCGACAGCACTGATCACTGCACTACTATGCCTCCCTTATTCCCACTTTATTTATCTATTTATAAAGAGTAATTAAAATAAGAATAATAACAAATAAAAAAAGAATAAAAGTAAAAGACAATGATCCGAAATGCAAGTTTGCAAACTCTCGTGGGGCTCCGGTTTCCAAAAGGCTTGAAGTAGGTTGATACTCTAAACTTGCCCATAGGTAAGAATGTGTATATTAATGGTTGTCTGTCTATGTGTTGCCCTGCAATGGGTTGGCCTCCTGTCCTGCTTGTACCACGTCTAAGGACCGATGTCAGGATTGACTCCAGCTTTCCTGCAACCCGGAAATGGAAGAAGTGGTTTAGAAGATGGATGGATGGATAGAACAATAAACAGTTCTGAGCTGATAGGCAGGTTGAGCAGCTGGCTTTAGCTTCTATAGCAACATTCCTTTTGCCTTAATCTGAAATTGTCTTTTCTTAGTCAGAGAAACAATCTGCTAGGTCTGGCCATGCTGCTTGGTTGGGAAGCAGTGGCACTCATAACAATGGGCCCCAAAACTATATGTGATATGGTAGACCTACTTGTTAAGTCAAGCATTTAGTAATTAATTAATTTTGCAGATGAAGGGCACAGAGTCAGTATTTCATGGATATAGACAACTGAATTAAACTGTGATACTGGTGCTGTCGACCCACCACTTTCACGTGATCTCTGTGACGGTGAAGTGATGGGGACAGGGTGTGGGGGAGCACTAGTGTCACAGGGTGTTTTCATGTCCGTGTAAAACATTTGAATGTTTAGCAGCTATGAGTATATTTATCTTCAGCACTGTGCTGGATATTTATAAGTCTGCAGAGCCTAAAAATGATTTTATTCTTATGGCAGACATTTACACATTTAAGCAATGTTTTCTCTAATTAAACCTGATTACATTTGAATATGTTTCATTAATGCATACTGACCAAGAAAACATGCTCATTTATTAAATTATTAATAATGTTATGTATTTTTTAGGTATAATAACATTATTTATTATTTTAAACTCAGCAGGTAAACCGATCAGAAGAATTGTAAATGTGGTATTTAAGAGTGTTCAGACTGTATTTATTCCAAAGTAGAAAATCAGCAAAACATGCAATTTGACCAAAGGTGCTTAAACCTTTAGGAGTTTTTCCTTGCCTCTGACTTGACTTGTATCTTCAAAAAAGTTAATGGAACAAGATTTTATTTTAAGTATTGTAATTTCTTCTTGTTTAATGCCTATGAAATTTTCACACAGTTTAATAATGATATTATTTCTATTATTTCTATGACATTATTCCCATGGCAGCACTGTCACTAATATACTCTCAAACATTTACCCATGTGATGTTTTCCTCTAATTATTTCTGATTACAATTTAATATGTTTCATTAATGCAAACTGACAACAAAAACAAGATCATTTCTTTAAACAAAAAATTCTGATATGTAAAAATGTCCCCAAACTAGCAGTGCACATGAAAAAGGACCGGTGCTTTGCACTGAATGTATTTAAAGAACTGACTCTTTACACAATAATGCACAACAGACAGCAGCCATTAAAGTGTTTACAGTGGCCTTTTCTCAAACTGGACAGCCAGTCTTTGCTGATTGTAATAGGTTGTTAATGTGTCTCACAGTGGGAAGAGTATATAAGCCTGTTCAGATTCAGGCTGCTTGACATATCAGCCAATGCTCTGCATTACGCATTATATTTTTGTATTACTTACCAGGGCAGCAGTGTCTGTACGCAAATCACTTAAAGATGGACAGCAGCTGTAGAAAGAAAAAAGCAACTGATGATGTATTAAATGGAACACATTACACATTTAGGTTGGCTGTGAGGAATGGTGATAGAAGCTCAGCTAGCTAGCAATATGATGTATGACATTAATTATAAAAGTGTTATTTTATTTAAGAAGTTTTGCCCAGTTTGACTTTTATCATAAGCTGTTTGGTGGGTGGCCCTTCATACCAGGGAAAAACTTTCCAACTTTCCAACTTTCAAAAACTAATTTATGAAGAAAACTAGATGCAAATAATATTAAGCAAAAAAAAGATTTATAGAAAAAAAGTTAATATACATAAACAAATAAATAGCATTGAAATAAAGTAATTCCAATTTCAGGGCATGTGAACATTATTCGGTCCCACTTTATTTTATGTGTCCCTAGTAACTGTGTAATAACACATTAACAATGCATGCAATAACAACGTAACTACTGCTAATGTATTCACTGTTACACCGATTCAGCCATAACATTAACGCCTAATATTGAGTCCCCTTTATGCAGCAGAAACAGATCTGACTGTGGTGCACTGTGTTCTGTCACCTTTCTATCACAGTCAACATTAACATTTTAAACCACAGTAGCTCTTCTGTGTGATCCTACCAGACTGGCTAGCCTTCAATTCCCACATACATCAGTTGCCTTGCGTACTCATGACCATGTTCCTGATTCACCAGTTATCCTTAGTTGGTTCAACTTTTGTAGGTACTTACTACTGCAGACCTGGAACATTCCACAAGACATGCCTTTTTGGAGATGCTCTGACTCTGCCAATCACAATAAGGCCCTTGTCAAAGTGGCTCAGGTCCTTATGTTCACCCATTTTTCCTGCTTCCAGTACATCAACTGAACAACATCAACTGACTGACCTCCCTGAAAGGTGCCACTGTGATGAAATAATTAGACACTCAATGTTATTTATTTCACCTGTCAGTGGTGTTAATGTTCAACATTTTTCATACAGTGTTTGCTCAGTTGGTAAGTGTTCATCATAGTTTTCTCTAAGTACTTCAATTTTCTCCATTCCAGTAAAATCCAGCATTTTGCTGTGGTTTTTGTTTAAAGCCCTAGATTGATGTTTTTACTGTTTCAGTCTGCAAGGAACACATCCATTAACAATTAGAGTGGGCCAGAGCACAGCCACAATGGCCTTTCTTCCCCTGTAGACTTCAGTAAAATGCAGTCCGATGATGTTTTTATCTGCTGACCCATCAGTAGCATATTTCTGATGAAATTACTCCACATCCTTGGCTATTAATTCCTACTGCGGCCAGGCTTTCCCCGCCCGCTAATGCTTTTTTACCACTAAAATCTCCCGACATCAGCACCTTGGTCTTAATCAGGCCCATTATCATGCAGTTCCTCCATTTTCCTCATGACTTCACTGGTCTTTTAACAGCCTTGGGGGTACTTCTTGCTACAGCCAGTGGTTTCAAATGTTCATAGGCTTAGCATTCTGCTGTGCATTTGTGGTCGCTTTATGGCCGTCCGCAAGGGATTCAGGCTCCAGGGGAGAGGCCGAGACACCGACTTTGGAGCGCCTGCCAGCTTGCTAGCATCGGTGCATTAATGCCCTTATGTGGGCCGTTACAAAACGTCTACATCCAGCTCAACCTCCCTCACCCCTACCCCCACCGCATGAACAATTAGGGGTGTATTTACGGGCAAGCGGATGGGGCAGCCTGTAATGGGTAGCTATCTGAGTGGAGGTCTAGCATAAATTGCAAGAACCACACCTAAGGGATGTTCTAATGGCTCAGAAGCGATTTGTACCTCCCTTTGCTGCAGGTTCATGGCCGACACACACGGGACTCTGACACATCAGACTAAAGGCCAGCATATGAAACAGTTTACTCAAAATTACTGTAAACAGGAACACATTACTCCTTAGACTGAACCTTGCAAGCTCTTATTCTGTTCCATGGACCACTTTTTAGCACAACTTCCCTGAAAGTGTATCACAGAAAGTTACCAAAAATGAAATCATAGTGACAAAAATTCTCATTTTAAGTCAGTCATATGCTTTTTTCCTTGCTGCGCAAAGTCACTACACAGCATAATGTGCTTGAACGAGAAAACAAACCAGATTTGACTATTTATACTATTTGAATATATTACACTAAAGCGCACCAGATCTTGCAATTTGTGTATTTTCTTAATCATATCACAGTGATGCTTTTTTAAAAATTTGGTGTTAAGTCTAAAGGGATAACAAATTTTGATTTATAAGCCTTTAAAAATTAGAGACAGGATAATTTATTTTGTTAGATATCCTGATATATTTAGCACAATTTTATCAATATTAATTTATTTAATATTATTTTATCATTGATAATATTGGGCCTCATTCATCAACCACCAAAATTTTTCTCACCTACCCAGTTTTCACAAAAATTCAGACATTCACCAATGTTTTCTTATTTGGGATTCTTTTGCAAAAAACTCAGCAGCACATTTATACATATTTAAGTATTGACATGTTTGTGCAAAAATAATTGGCTACTTATCTGATGTTTTAAGGACCTTTCTATAGAACAAATTAAAAAATGCTTCAGAAGGTTTTATATAACTTTATAAAGTATTTGGATCGCAGCAGAAATTTAACAAGATGTCAAAGTTGCTGCAAATACTCCTATATGTAATGTGTTGAATAATCACTGTAATATCATGATGTGCATATTGTAGCCCAAGTATCTTGATAGAATCATAACGTAGCTTGCGGCAGTTCCCAGCTCATGAAAAATGTAAGTATTTTTAAAAACAAAATAAGAGTCATGTTTCTAAACACTGTTACTCAGCCATTTTTTTCTGCGCAACCTACATCTACAGGTAAGATTGTACATGTTCTTTACTCCAAATACTATTTTTTTTAAAAATGACCCCTGATATCTTTTCATGGAAAAGTGTTACTTGGAAACATAACAGGTGCATGCGTAGGTGAAGCTTCATTTTCGCGCTCATTCACATCACTGTCACTGTTCAGAGTGAAAGGTCAGTCACTCTGCCCTTTGCCTTTAGCAGAGCACAAGTCTAATTAATCACACCTAGCAGTTCCGCCACAGATTGACAGAACAGTGTCGTCATCACCATTGAATCTGAAAGACTCAAGGCCCCCTAGATGTCTGGACTGAACAACCACTATGGATTTCTGTGAGAAAAAGAGGCTTATGAAATTTATGTGGGATTATGTATTGGAAACAGTCATAATTTATTTTTACATAGCCTATTTTCAGCTGCTTTTTATCCTTTAGGCTATTTTTGTTTTTGTGTTTTAAGACTAATACATGTAAATGAGCACTATTCTAATTGGGTGTACTCATACAAAAAGCAGCCCAGTAAGTGTTGCCCTCTATTTTCTACAGAAAATTTTAAATTTTAAACTTTGCATTTGTTGCTAAATGTTGATACTCTCTGTGTAATGTGGCGATGATGTTGCTGATGTGGGAGTTTTCAGAAGAGCCCAAGTGCAGGGGAGCAAAAGGGGACACCACCCATTCCATTAGTGAGAAGGGGAGGGGTGCTTTACAAGACAACAAAAGTTGATTGGCCCTGGCTAAATACAGGTCGAATATTGTGTTGGCGGAAGCCGTATAAACCCACCCCTTCTCCAAATCAGCAATATGTAAGAAAAGGGTAATGGTGGCTAACATATGTAGCTTTAGCTAGCTCACAAGATGGTAGCCGTGAGCTAAGCTAGGGCAGTCCTGGCGCAATGCTGGAAAGGGCACCTTTAATTGAAAAGGCTATAGGTTTTAAGGGTAAAGGAAGCCTTTAGGAAGTGCGCCTAACGCTAGCCGGCGGTGCACGAGGCATACGGTCGGCTCACAAGCCACCAGGGAGAAGAGGAAAGGGTTTTCAGAAGCAAGCGCAGGCTTTTACTAGCCATACCCCAGCCGCATGCCCATCCGAGCCAGACACGGATCTCCTTCGCTCCTTGGCCTTTAAGGAGTTCGTCTAACATGTATCCACTCCAGGCATACGGTCGGCGCGTTTGCTAATAATTCCAGAGAATAGAATAAACGGGGGAGGAAAGGGAGACCCTGGGTTAAAACCTAGAACATTTACCAAATTACTGGCGAGAGTTTGGTGTGGCTAAAGCAGTCAGCCACACCTGCCAACAGGGCCAAGACTCCATGCCGCCTAGTCAGACAACCATACCTATAAAGGCTTAGGCCCAAATGAAACACATAATCATGATTGACATAACCATAGCAACGCACCCCCAGCCGGCCCAACATGGCATAGATGTGAAGGCATGGCTCTCAACCGCCCCATGCCCATCTAGGCGCTAACCCTTACACTCTGCTGCTACATTTCATTTGTTTATGAGGTCCACAGGTCCCAGAAATATGCATTTTCATATTTCACAAAATACAATACTGAATGCACTGCTAATGATTTACTAGGTTTTATGTAATATTTAGAGTGGAAGTTTGCAGTTTGGGACATAGCCAATTCAATTATTCACCTCTCTTCCACTTACTGAGCAAAGTAGACAGAGCGGAGAGAGGTGATTCTCATTCACATGGCAATTTTGACTCACTTCCATGAAAACACATTTTCACAACTTCAGTGCAAGTTTAAGCGGGCAATGGTAGCCTAGTGGTTTAGCAGGTTAAGAAGGTTCCCGGGCCAGGTACCAAGCAAGGTACTGTCCCACTACACTGCTCCCCAGGCCATACATAGCTGCCCACTGCTCCAAGTGTGGATGGGTTAAATGTAGAGGTCACATTTTATTGTGCACTTTATGTGATGTGATGTCTAATGGGGTGTGTTCACAATGACAAACAGTCACTTTCATAAGTAACATTATTCAACTATTTCATTACAATGACACCTTCAGGGGAGTGGAATATATTAGACAGCAAGTGAAAAATAGGTGAAATTAAGAATTATAGCTGCTTTGACAAGAGCCTTATTGTGATGAGTCAGAGCGTCTCCAAAACTGCAGGTCTTATGGAGTGTTGCAGGTCTGCATAGTTAGTACCTTCTAAAAGTGATCCAAAGAAGAACAACTGGTAAATTGGCAATAGGGTCATGGGCACCCAAGGCTCACTGATGCACATGGGGACTATATCTGTCTATCTATCTATCTATCTATCTATCTATCTATCTATCTATCTATCTATCTATCTATCTATCTA
>JBBPDA010000034.1:23506665-23517141 GCA_037974385.1 Arnoldichthys spilopterus
CGCAGGGCATACACAATATTAAAAAGAGTATCATGTTATGGCTGAATGGTATATGGTTATGGTATGTTAGACTAACTAACAATACTACATCATACTTATAAGGGAGGAATAAGCTTATGAATATGCTTTAAGTATATCCAATTTCCCAATCTTTTTTTTCTTTCTTTGAAGAATTGTGTTGTCATTCAGTGAAAAAAATCTCTGCTTTGGATAACCCGTGACATTGGGTGATGGGTTGCTAAGTAACAAAAGACATTGAACACTAAGTAGAGGGAACAGGACGGAGGTGTCTGTGAGCACTTTACTCAATAGAGTGAGGGGCAGGAGAACCATGCATGAGAGCAAAGATCTGTTCTATTTCTGCTCTAAAAACACTTAGCAGTGGTCATGCTGGAGAATAGTGAGAACGTTGCTGTGTAGGAGATCATGAGCTTTGCCTCTTTCACAGTAACACTGGACAGCTTCTAGAACTGCACCACAAACGCACATCATAGTCTTCACATGTTACTGTTGATATTTTTCAGAAAACCAGTGTTTATCCTGAAAATCAGTGGACACAGTGCATGAGGCTCAAGGACATACATACAGAAATCACAGGGATATGAATAATGTCAAGTTATTAAGGAGGAATAATAACAATTCAGGTAATTCAATGGTTGTAAGTCCTTCAGGGCTGGAATTTCTTTACAGTAGTAGTGAATGAAAGCAGATGTCAAATAACCAAAACAAATTTCACCAATTTTTGTTTCCTCTCCACCCCCAGTAAAAGTATGTTGGTATGTTAATGACAGCAAAATAATTAACCTGAACTAATTAATTTTGGGTACTATTCTGCCTCACAATGCCCTGCATGTACCCCTCCACCAAAAACATCTTTAGTTTAAGGTCCAAAAGTCCAAAGAGTCTTCATAACCATTTAATGGAAACACTTTGTCAGGGAGCTTTTAGAGGAATCAGACGTCTGGTTCTATTCAAAACACAAAAAAACGAATTGTGGTGAATAGGTAAGTTTCTAAAGAGAGGAGTGTTTCACACCAAAACCACTCTTTTCCATCACCTCCCACATGCATTAATGAGCCTTGGGTGCACATGATTTTGTCGCCCCACAAGCGCTGCCATGTTTGACATGCTCTAACCCAGCCATCTAGCCACACCAGTTTGGATCTCAAATCCTAACACTCAAACATTTTTTAGGCTTTCAACACATCAGCTTCAAGAACTGTCAGTTCGCTTGCTGTGTAATGACAGGTGCTACTGTAACAAGATTTTCAGTGTAATTCTTCAGCTGGCAGTGGTTTTAATGTTGCAGCTTATCACAGAGAGGACCACACTATTGACCCAGAGAGAGGACAGTCATCCAGACCAATCCAGAAAGAGAGATTTATACATCACAGAGTATCAACCTTGAAACACTTTTTCAGGTTATAAATCACCAGCACTACAACATATAAGTTATATGGTGATGAAAATAGGATGAAAGAATGAAATTACTAAAACCTGATCTAAATAAATAAAAACATGTATTTGTCAAACCAAGTTGCCTAAATCCTTTGCCATTGAAACATTTCCCATGAAGTGATCGTTTAGCTTCATTTTGTTTTTTTGAGCTCAACCAAATTCTGCAGTTCCTCTCAGAGCTGTAATTAGCAGTTTAAAATGAGCTTGTTTAATGCAAATTATAAACAAAAAGCAAACTGATGGTGAATAAGCTCTTTGAAGCCAACATCACTGTGCATTCCCCCAGAGCACAGCACGCAACGAGTCCCATTTATTTTTCTAATTGTTGTGCTCGCCAAATTATGTGCGTGTATGTCATCGGCAATGTAATCTCCTCACAAACACATATCCCTGTCCTTGCAGCGTGATTAGGGAGTGAGCCTCAGGCCCAGCCGTATGCATGGACACACATACACACATCACACACGCTGTGTTTTGTTGTTTAATCATGTGCCTGCAGTGGAACCACTCCACAGAAGGTGATCTCTTCATCTAGCAGAGACAGAAACAGCGATACATCACTCTCAGCACAATAACACTCCGCTATCAGATGGTTTCACAGCTCGCCATTGTTTCACCAGTAGGACTAATCAAATCTACTGCAACACGCAAAACACATCTGACGCAACACAGAAACACCAAGAAGACAAAAATCAAAATACACACATTTGTGGTGTGGAATCCCAACAAAACATCAAGTTAAGGCACCAACACCCCCCCCCCCCAAAAAAAAAAAAAAAAAAAAAAAAAAAAAAAACACACACACACACACCCCAAATTGTCTCCCAAATTTAAGTGCAGAGTTTCACCTAATAGCCAGGGCTCCCCCTGGCATACGATGCCAAGGCTGTAGCCATGTAGTCAACTTTGGGTGATGGATAAAGCCATTGTTATTTTTGTCCAGCAGTGGAGAGAGTGTAGAAATAAAAAATTTATGAATTTATGTTGAACAGGCATGTGGGGGTGGAGACAATGGTGTATTGTTACTACCCAGACAGAGATGTGATGTAGACTGTCATAATACCAATATCAATATCTTTGTTATTCATAGTATATTGAGCAGGACATATGAAGTGAAACTGACTACTTGTCATTGTGAACACACTCAAGCACCATAACAAAATGTGACCTCTGCATTTAGCCCATCACACATGCATGCGTGGAGCAGTGTACAAGCCTGTTATTCCTGTGGTAACTTTTCTGACACCTCCTGCTTAAAACTCAAAAAGAGAAGGATAATGATTGTGGCCTATAATTATGGCCTTGCATCATACCACCAACACTGAGAGGATGAAGGTTCCCCATATCTTTTCATACTTCCACTAATGCAATATCATTAGACAGCATTACATGCTTTGGGGACAATGTTCACTGCCAATTCTGTTAAATCAGCTAACAGATCCTTGGTCTGGCTAGCATCTGGGTAACAGTAAACCTATGTGACAGCTTTTCAGGAGTATAACTGTATACTTACTGTGAAGCATGGTGGGGGAACTGTTATGGTTTGCTGTTGCTTTGCTGCCACTGTCATTCAATGTGCTTTACAGAGATGGGGATTAAAATAAAAGGCAAGAAAAGCATGAAAAGTACAAGATGAAAGTAAAAATTTAAAGCAATAAAATTAAGCAATAAGTGCATGATAAAAGTTAAATATAAGAAAAATTAAAAATAATAAATGAAAATAAAAATAAAGAAAGTGCATGATAAAAGTAAAATATAAAACAAATAAAAAGATAAAAAAAATAAAATAGAATTCTAATTAAATGATTTGGCAAATAAGGTGGTTTTTCGTTTCATTTTGAAACTGGCCACAGTTGGAGCAGATCTGATCACTTGCCACCCTGAGCATCACCTGCTGATCTAAGAGCTCTTCCAGGCTGATATTTTTTTAAACATTTCCAACAGATATTTGGAGCCCAAACTATTGAGTGACCTATAGACAATTCTGGAACTGATTGGAAGCCAGTGTAAGATCTTAAGGACTGGAGTAATGTGCTCTCTTTTTTTGGTTTTAGTAAGAATTCTTGCAGCAGCATTTTGGATAAGCTGGAGTTTTTGGATGATCTTTTTAGGAAGGCCAATAAGAAGGGCATTGCAATAATCAACCCTGCAGGAGACATGAATAAGTTTCTCCAGGTCCTGCTTTGACACAAAATCTCTGACCTTAGCTATATTCCTGAGATGCCAGAATGCAGATTTAGTGACAGCTTTAATGTGATCACTGAAATTTAACATTTTTTTAAAAATCTTTTTAAAAAATTAAAAAAAAAAATTTTCCTCATCCATGATAACACCAAGATTTCTTGCTTTAATGGTTTAGGTAGGTTGGAGGCAGACGCAGGTTTAAAGTAGTTCTATAGGTATTTAATATAACAAACGTAACTCAAAGCACTAAATAACAGTATACAGATAGGTAAGTGAAACAGGGTGAAAGGAACAGTGAACAAACAAAGACACAGGGGACTAAATAAAGAACGCAAACGAGAAGCACCTGACACAGGAGGGAGACGAGGAATGAGGGTCAGGTGTGAAGGCGGGACTAGGGCGTGGCTAAACACAGACAGGAGGCCAGGAAACACACAGAAGGACCAAAACACAACACAGACAAGACCACATGGCACGCACATTCGTGACACTTGCCTGGGATGTGGTCTTTATATCCTTTGATCTAAGATAGGCACTAAGTTGCAACCTACCTTCTTTGTTCCCAAACAGAATTACCTCAATCTTGTCTTTATGTAGCTGTAAGAAGTGTTGTTGCATCCAGACATTTACTGTTTCAAGGCATAAGCACAGTGAGTCTGCAGGACTGAAATCGTTAGGTGAGAGAACTAGATAGATCTGAGTATTATCTGCATAACTATGGTAGGCCACCTTGTGCTCTTGTAGAATCTGACCAAGGGGAAGCATGTAGAGGCTAAACAGAGGAGGCCCAAGCCTTCTGAAAATCCGTACAGCATATTGGTTTTCGCTGATTTGTAACTGCTGATTGAGACAAAATATCCTCTGCCTTCTAGGTAAGATTTGAACCATCAGAGGACAGCTCCAGAGAGCCTGATTTAGTTTTCTAACTTATACAGGAGTATATTATGATCGACGGTGTCAAAGGCTGTAGTAAGATCTAGTAGCACCAAAACGGTTATCTTCCCTGCATCAGTGTTCAGACGAATGTCATTTACTGTCTTTGTAAGATCTGTTTCAGTGCTGTGATGCTGGCAAAAGCCTGACTGAAAGTCATCGAAGTAGCCATTTAGGTTTAAGAAAGCATTGTTCTGGTTGTAAACTACTTTCTCAATAATTTTGCCCATGAAAGGGAGATTAGAGATAGGCCTATAGTTGTTGAGTGCATAGGCATCCAGGCTTTTCTTTTTCAAGACAGATTTGACAGCTGCTGTTTTTAGTGCTGTAGGGATCGTGCCTGAGAGAAGTGAACTGTTCACAATTTGTAACATTTCAGATGCAATACAGCTGAAAACACTTTAAAAACACTTTAAAAAACACCTACACCTACAACCACCAGCAATGTGTCGGTCTCCGTGTAGCTCCACTCTCAGTGTTGATCTATGCAATGCGAATGCTTGATTGTTTCCTCTGTCCTGGAAGTCGCTTTGGATAAAAGCGTCAGCCAAATGATTAAATGTAAATGTAAAATGTAAAAAATGTTTGGAGGTATAATGTCGAGGCAGGAAGTATATGGATGTAACAAATATGACTGGTTTGGAAGCAAATGCAAGTATTCAGTTTTTTAAGTTGAGTTAATTAAATTAACAGTACAAAATAACAAAGCTTGGAAACCACAAAACAAAAGCATGAAAATATATCAGGAACTACAACGTGAAAACAACAGATACAACAGAGAACAGAAAAAGACTGAACCAAACATGGGGTTTAAATAAGGACACAAATGAGCAACACCTGAAACACAGGGAGGAGATGAGAGATGAGACACAGGGCCTGGGCCATGCAAACAAGGTCCCGGGCTGTGGAGCTCTGATCCTGGACCCAGAAGATGCGGCTGCGGAGCCCGACGACAGTCATGTCCAGCGTCAATGACATTAGGGTGGAACACGACGGCTTCAGCACTGTGGGGGTGGGACTCAGCAGCAACCCGGAGGCGTGGCTCGGCAGCGTTGGTGACCTGGAGGTGTGGCTCAGCAGCGTCGGCGATGTTGAGGCGTGGCTCGCCAGCATCGGCAATGTGGATGTGTGATTCGGCAGCATCCGCGACGTGGAGGCGTGGCTCAGCAGCATCCACGACGTGAACGTGTGGTTCAGCAATGCAGAAGCTGGACTTGGCAAAGAGGAGGTGTGGTTTGGTGACACGGCTTGCAGCGACTTCGGTGACTCTAAAGCAGAGCTTCTCCACTCTGCTTGCTGCAGTTTCACTGTCGTCTGCGTGGCAACCTCCTGCATGGCGTGCAGCAGCCTTGCCATTGTCTGAGTAGAGCCGTTCCTCGTGGCTTGCAGCACCTTCACCATTGTCTGCGTGGAAGCCCCTCGCGAACCCAGAAGCTTGGGAGATCCTTCAGCAGCTGGCTGCCCTTGGCGTTTTGCGCTTCGTGTTTGCCAAATTGCAGCCAGCAGCCTCAGGATGGAGGTTAGGCTCTTCGTTTTCACTGCTCTCCTGAGCCAGCTCCAAGCCCCACAGTTCCCCCCCAAGAATTTTTCCCCCTATGGTTTGGAAGCAAATGCAAGTAGTGAGTTTTTTAAGTTGAGTATTTAATCAAATTAACAGTACAAAATAACAAAGCTAGGAAAACACAAAACAAATATACCGGGGACTATGACGTGAAAACAACAGATAGATACAACAGAGGATAGAAAAGGACTGAACCAAACACGGTTAAATAAGGCCACACATGAGCAAGAGCTGAAACACAGAGAGGAGATGAGAGATAAGACATAGGTGTGAGGCAGGGCAAGCGTGTGGTTAAGAACACAAGCACATGGCTACATGACAACAAAACAACAAAACATGGACAAGAAAAATTGTCTAAACAAAACATGGACGGGACAAGTCCCTGGTTTAACATTGGTTTAAGATGCAGCATTATATCTTCAAGAGTTTTGCTGTTGATTGCACTAAACTGAGACGTTGAGTTCAGTGTTTTTGTGCATGTTGATAGAAATGTAATGTCAATGTAAACTGTTTGGGGCTAATGCTTTGTCTTATATTTTCAATTTTGTTATGGAAGAAAGATGCAAACTCATTACATTTTTCAGTGGTTAAGAACTCTGGAGGGAACTGGAGAGAAGGAAAAGTTAAACAGTCCACAGTGAAAAACAGAGCATGAGTGTCATTGATGTTCCAGTTAATGATATTAGAGAAGTAAAATCGCTTGGCCCTCTTTAGTTTATATTTATAGGTGTGAAGATAAGCTTTAAAAAAAATCAATCTGCAGTTTGCTTTTTCTCCATTTACGTTCTGCCTTTCTATATTCTCTGTTCTGGTTTGCAACCACTGTATCATTTCTCCATGGCGCTTTCTGTTTACCAGAGACCAGTTTACCAGTTTTTTCCTTCACAGGTCCAATAGCATCAAAGATCCTAAGAATTTTAGAATCAAACAGAGTGAGGTGGTCATCAACAAAGTCTGCCAATATATTAGTTAGCACTGACATGGTGTCTATAAATAAAGTGCTGGAGTTTTTATTAATGTACCTTTTTTGACAATTATAGGTGTTGAATGAGTGATTGGAGCAATGAGTGCATCAAAGAAAACACAGTAATTATCAGACAGAGCTAAATCCAGAACATTCACGGTAGGAACATGAACACCCTTACTGACAACGTAATCCAGAGTATGATCTCGGACATGAGTTGAGCATGTTACATGCTGTACTAGACAAAAAGCATGATTAGTTATATAAGATATACTAATTATTTAATTTGAGTAACCTTGGTTGGATTTACTGCTCTTTTTCTCATGTCCAACAACAAACTTCATTGTGAAACCACACTGAACCCCAACACCTCTGAGGCCTGGGTCCATGCGGAACAAATATCTTTAAGACCATCCACAACAAAAGGAGGTCTGTGGAGAGATTTGTGTCAGAGGCAGGTCACAGAGAGCAGGCTAAAGTCCTGCGAACATACATCATACACAGCAGGCCGGCGGGAGATAAATATTTTATCTAGAGATTTATATGGAGAGGTGAGATGTTCCTCTAATGGGTTTAATAACGCACACTCCAGGCTTCATTTATCACCATGACTCTGTCTGTCTCTCTCATCCCCTCTCTTTCTCCTCCTCTCCCTCTCTCTATAATGGGTGCTTTTTAACCCCGGCCCTTGCAGGACACCTATGGCCCTCCACTTTAATTACAGCTTCCTATCATCTCCTGTTGTCACCCAGCTCGTTTCTTTAGTCCACCATTTCTTCTCTTATCTCTCCACAGCTATTAGTCACTCCTCTCTACCTCCTTTCTCCTTTTTCTGCTGCATAGTTTTTCTTCCATAACCTCCATCCTTACCTGCATTGATCACATTGTCTGGTTAAAGGTATCAGTTATCAAATTCACACATTTATTCTCTTGGTGATTCCTTAGGTTTACACTGAGCTAGCAATGGTGATATTTCATGTATTATTTTTTCAATGCTAGCCATAGTACAGCACTTATATTCCCACAAACAACGATTTCAGAACCTTCAAACATGCAAGGTGACATGATTTCCTACATTAATGTCACATTTATTTCACACATCACTGGGGTCTCCTGTCCCAAATAATGGTCTTCTAGACCACCCTGGAATAATTGCATGTGACGCTTAGCCCTCTAACCAAAACCAAACAGGGTCCAACAGAAAATGTTGCCACCAAATACAGACTCTAACTGATCCTGCTAGTGTTGCTAGCTTAAGACTCTACAGTTCATTAGAAATTAAATTTTATTTAAATATCACTTTTTACAACTAATGTCACAAAGCAACTTTACAGAATTTACGTCCAAGCCCTAATGAGAAACGGAGGCAAGAAAAAAACTCCCTAGCTGGAGAAAGAAACCTTGGGAGGAACTAAGACTCAAAAGGGAAACATTACTGTAAGGGTGGAGGTAAGATCCAATATAAAGGGTTTCATTTCGGTTACTGCTCTGCTTACCTCTCTCCTCAGAAAACAAGAGACTCACATGAAGCTCCTGGGGTGGAACAAGGAGGCTGAGGAATCATTTGGGGACTTGAAGAAGAGGTTCACTCAAGCCCCCTGTAACGGCAACACCTGTGCCGCCCAGCAGAGGGCTGCAAAGTGGTGCTATCCTGCACCAGAATGGCAGAGGAACTTAGCAGAGAACCAAGTTGGGCAATCAGAGGTGATTATCACCACCTGGGCTCTATCCTTTATATTCCTTCTCACCCAACTGGTCTTTGCTGAGTCCTTGTGATATGTGGCGTGAGCCTGCACCTTTGTGCTTTCACTCCTCAGCTGGTAATTTGGTAAAGACCTTCGGCTTGTCTCCCTGTTCTACCTTTCTTACCTGCTCAGCCAGATCAGCCCTCGAAGGTCCTTGTGTAACGTTCTGCTGAGACCTCTTTAAGAAAAATAAATAAATAAATTAATTAATTAATTCATTATATATATATATCCTGAAAATAACCTTCAGGTTTTTCCCCTTTTGTTTTTCCACACTCTCTCGGCTCCCCTTTTAGCCCAAGCGAGGCAACAGCGCGAGCTGGTGTGTGTTAGAGTGTGTGTGTGTGTAAGCATGGGTGCTTGTCACTTTAAATTTTTCAGTTCAGGATTCTGTGAAGTAGTTCCTGTTAGTTTAATTGTTTGACTGTGAGTCTCTGTCTGTGCTGGAGTCTTAACGCTACCGTTTTTTTCTTCTAATTTTAGCCCACAATTTTAAGCATATACTTTATCTTTTGGTACTTTTTCTCTACTTTTTGCACTTTGTTTTTTCCCCACGAGGATCGCATTTCTC
The DNA here is from genome assembly GCA_037974385.1 of Arnoldichthys spilopterus. Classification (NCBI taxonomy): domain Eukaryota; kingdom Metazoa; phylum Chordata; class Actinopteri; order Characiformes; family Lepidarchidae; genus Arnoldichthys; species Arnoldichthys spilopterus. Next base: position 23,516,082 of record JBBPDA010000034.1, read on the forward strand.
CATTGGGAAAGAAAAACGACTGGAGTCCTTATTCAGGTATGTGCTATTCGCTATGGCGACCAGTCAGCTTGTTCAGTGCATCGGGTGCAGCATGTTTAGTTATTCTTCCTCCGTCATTAGCGATAACTTTACTTCTATAAAATGTACTTTAGTTAGTTCTCTGACGGAGAGGGTTGCAGCATTAGAAACACACATCCAGACTTTAATAAGGCATAGTGACAGTGAGAGCAGCATAGCAGGTGAAAGTTTGGATGCCTTAGGCGAAGTTAGCAGCCCCCCCCCCCGCTCCAGCATTAGCGTCCTCACAGCGGGTCAATTGGGTGACGGCTCGGCGGCATAGAAATCTCAGAGCCTCTAAGGCTCGCCCACCAGAGCACCAGTCCTCTCTGATTCACATGTCAAGCAGGTTTGCTCTCCTCAGTGAAGCACCCACTGAGAAACCTGAAAGAGCTCTGGTTATAGGAGACTCCATCTGGGAGCCAGGGCGCCAGACATAGCAGGTAATCTCAGGGTCCTAGGCCAGCATAGGTACCCACGTAGGTAGTTTTTCACGTATAGTCTAACTCTAATATTAGAGAGGTGTGTAAACTAGCGAAGGCGATGTCCAATGCCGTAATATGCTCTTGCCCCATATCAATGCGGCGTGGTGACCTAGCTTACAGCAGACTGTGGTCGCTGAACTGCTGGATGTCCACATGGTACTCGGAAAACAATGTTGGCTTCATAGACAATTGGAGCAACTTTGAGGGCAAAGCTGTCCTGCTAGGGCGGGATGGTATCCATCCCACTCGGGAAGGTGCTGCTCTCATTTCTTGCAGCATAGCACATAATCCAGGACAATTAATCAATGACAGTCCAGAGCCAAGGCCAGGGAGCAGACAGACAGGCTATTCCAACCGTCTGCTAGCTGTGTAGAGTTGTCACCAAGGTTAAAATATATTCAGACCATGTCTGTCTCCCGAGCTAAACATAAATATAGAAATACTCAGAGTCTGTTTTAGTAACCTAATCAACATAAAATTTGATCAGACTGAATGTCAAACCAGCACCTTTGATCTAA
>JBBPDA010000034.1:23541075-23551096 GCA_037974385.1 Arnoldichthys spilopterus
TGACAGAACTGTAGAGGATCTGCAAGGAGGAATGGCAGAGGATCCCCAAATCCAGGTGTGAAAAACTTGTTGCATCTCTCCCAAGAAGACTCATGGCTGTATTAGCTGAATACTTAGGTCTGAATACTTAGGACCATGTAATTTTTTCTTTTTTAATAAATCAGTAACAATTAAATTTTTTTTTTTTTGTCTGTCAATATGGGGCTCTGTGTGTACATTAATGAGGGGAAAAATTAATTTAAATGATTTTAACAAATAGCTGCAATATGACAAAGAGTGAAAAATTGAAGGGGGTCTAAATACTTTCCATACCCACTGTATATATATGTTTGCCAATGTCTGCTGTCTGGATTTTGGAAAGCTATCCCAGCACTTACTATCCCAGCACTTATAAGTAAGGTAGGAAAATTGTCAGAATAGGTTGCTAGTGCATCACAGGGCAAGTCACGCCTGGGGGCAATTTAGCATTTGCAGTCCACCTGAAGTGCATATCTCTGGACAGTGGGAGGAAACTGGAGATGCAAGCAGAAACCCACACAGATATGAGGAGATTCCAAAGTTGCTCATGAGAGAGAAATTTTCAGGCCAAGAATTTGCCAGGTGTCAGAGGGAGGGATGCATAAGGGTTGGGATGGATCCTACCTGAGATAGACACAGAAAGAAAGCACAAAAATCCTCAAGCACAAAGACCTGGAACCCTGGCACTGTCTATTCTACTGATGAATCCAGTGTGATGTGTATGTCACTATTTTCACAAATGACAAATTAAAAATATAATACACTTTAAATACAGGAAGTAGCCTGAATACTTAATAATTCATATTAGAGACAGAATAATTCACAGTAGATAGTAGATATCTCATAGTGAATACTGTAAAAATCACAGTAGAAACTGAATAAAGCATAGTGTAATTCATAGTCGATAATGAATAATTAATTGTAAAATATCCATAGTAGAAACTAAATAATTCATAGTATTTTCATATTGAATACTGAACTATTCATGGTGGATAATAAAAAAATCATTGTAGATACTGAATAATATAGTAGATGCTAAATAATTTGCCTAGATTATTAAATGAAGTAGAAAAGACTCTCAGGTATTGATGAAATGCAATGACAGACTTAGTTCAGCTCTAATGTTCCATATTCTAAGCCGTAGTATCCTCTCGCCTCCACATGATGGCAGCACTGCATTAGACAATATTTTTACACTGTTTTTTCATGTTTTTGTGGTGCTGGATGGATAAAGAAAAAGATAGTGGTGGTGTGGAGGTCTGTGTGTGTGTGTGTGTGGCAGGGGGTGGTTAGGGGGGTTATGTGTGTGTGTGTGGGGGGGGGGGGGTAAAACCCCCGCAACACAAACGCGTATTAATATAGACACTGCTTTACTTTCATCCATAATGTGATTATGACGACCTGTGGAGCAGAACGATGCCTCCCACTGTGAGCTGTCAATATGAATCTGTGTGTGCTGATTGTTCTGCTGTACGTGTGTGTGTGTGCGAGTGTGTGTGTGTGTGTGTGTGTGTGTGTGTGTGTGTTTCTATTTCTCTTTCATTCTGTCTGGTAGAGGGATGAAGGGAGGGGAGGACGAAGGGGCTGAGAGGCTGGAAAGATGAAGAACATGGAGGATAAAAGGGATGAAGGGAGGAAAAAATGACAGTCAAATAGAGGCATGATGTGATAGAGGGGTAGCGGGATGAAGTGTCAGAGGGATGGAGGGAAAAAGAGATGCAGGACTGAAGTGCCAAAAGGGGAAGGGAGAAAAAGAGGGAGAGAAGGATAGAGGGATAAAGTGACAGAAGGATAGAATGAGAAAGGAATGGGGGATAAAGTGCAAGAATCAATCATTATTTATAAAAATGAACCCCCTCCCCAGTAGCTTCACCATGCAATTAGAGCCTGTAGCCTATCTACTGATGCAGTGTGTCTAGACGTTCATCAGGGGTCAGTTTCTGACCACAGAGGAATGTTTTTGGGGGGTGGACCCACTCTGAACCCAGCAGTGACACTGATATGTGTAAAGACCCCAAAAACCAGCACCACAAACACACTATCATGAGGACATCTGGTCTGGTTTCTAATAAACTGGTTAAGCTCAGATGTGTATGTATACACTGCAAAGGTGCGTCTGCCTTTTTATCTCTTTTTCTTTCCCTGTCTTTTTCCCTTTCTCACTTAATTCATTCTAATCCTTTTTGGCTATTTGCCTCTGATAACTGACATTATTCACAGTAGGACTGTGTGTGTGGGGGATCCTGTGCTAGAATATCCAGCAGGACTTTGCTCTGAAAATCTGAACTCTCCGCTTCACTTCCACACAAACAGACACACACACACACACACACACAGTGGTACTTAATTACAACCAATTAACGGATGGATGTGGACCAAAGCAAAGCAAAGCAAAACTACTCCTAAATGGACCTTCTACTGAAAAAATAATGCTGTGTACCCTCTAAGTCCTCCGCACAGCAAAATTAGGCCCCCTCCAACCCCTTACACACACACACTGACAAGCACACAAAAATTGCTTTACCAGAGCAAGCAATTTGTTGATGTTTGTGAGTTCTCGAGTCGAGTGCAGGTACATCTTCTTGAAAATAATTACAGCGGTAATGACTTTCCCAGTAATGCAGAGCAGGCGAAAGCGGTGCGGTGCAAAAGCGGAGGCTCGTGAAGCCAGTGAAATGTCTTCGGCCTGGCCAGGACACCCGGAGAGCGGACGGACCTGCGTGGTCCAGCCTGAAAGACCATTAGCCCTGAGGAGTGAGTCACCAGTTCCTCAGGCCAGGCCCAAATACACCCAATTGTTCCCCTAATACCTGCCTAATGGGCTCCATTTAATGTGTGGAGGGGTGATTATTACAGGCCTTTCCTTCCTCCCTCTCTCTGCCCTGGCGCATGCATCAGTGCCATAAAGAAGGAGGCGAGGCCTAATCAGGCTGTCGGTCGCCAGTGCACGCACATGCTAATGAGCTAGCACTGATTCTCAGCCTAATTTCAGATTATGAACTAATGGTGACATGTGGTGAAGGGAGGTGGAGGAGGGGGTGGCTTCGAGCACACATCAAGCTCCTTCTTACTCCCCCTCAGCGTTCGTCTCGTGCTCTGCTGCTTTAACATTGGCCTAATGAAGGAGCTCCACAGGTTTAAATGCCACGTGCAAGCGACACAATTGCGGGAACAACAGAGTGTAAACTGTATACACCATATACACCCCCGACCACTTTATCAGAAATGCCTCTCCCTTCCTGGTGTACAGTTAGAGACTGTAGCCCACCTGTTGATGCCTAGTGTGTGTTTATTTCATCATCTACCCCTTTATCAGTGGACACTATCACCTAAATAGTGGAGCCATAAGACCCTGGTTTTTAATAAAGTGGCCAGTGAGTAAAAGCCCAACAGAGGTGTTTCTAATAAAGTGGTCAGTTAATGGAAGCACAAAATTAGTGTTACTAATAAAGCAGCCAGTAAGTAGAAGACCAAGATAGGTGTTTCTAATAAAGTGGCCAGAGAGTGTTTCTTGAGCATACAAAATACATATTTAGACTACAGTACACTGTAAAGCCTCCAATGTTTAATTCAGTCCGAATGGATATAGGGTCCACTAGTGGGTCTACACTTTAGATTTTCTTAAATAATTTAATGTAATGAACAGGTGTAACTGAATAGGAAGTCCTAAAAACTGAACATGTATGCTGCAGTTTAAAGGATTACCAGCCGTTACTGGACAATTATATGAGCATGTAACTGGAAATGAAGCATGGGAATCCAGTCGTTAAGTCTGACCCCATAACTGAGATGACTAAAATAGTGCCCCCCTCTGTCTACTTTTTACTCACTGTAGGCCAGGCTAAAGTTAGCTCTGCGTTTAGATTTTAGTCCCACTTTAAATTGTGCAGCTGTGATGCTCTGGTGGCTTCGCTGCACCTAAACTGCTGCACTCATTTAAGATGGAACAGGAAAATCAAACATTAGAATCATAGATCCTCCCACTCTTAACGCAGCCTGAGCTTAACTTAGGGTTTGTACGTTATTCAGGGTCTGGTTTTCATCTACACAAGTTGTTTTGAAGTTGGAGGTCAGATTTACATGCCACAGTTAGCTCCAGCACAACCACACTTTTACTGAAGATCACTTCAGCTCAATATGCACCATCCCACTTTTTGCTAGGCTCAGGTGTCAGTAAGCAACATTGACTGAGTAAGATATCTTCACATTTCGCTAAACTTCTTAAAACTAAGTGAAGTGAAAGTGACTATTTGTTGTTGTGAACAAACTCAAACACCACAATGAAATGTGATCTCTGAATTTAACCCATCACACGTGCCCGAGTGGACAGCGGGCAGTTATTAACAGCACCCAGGACTTGAACAGGTCCCAAAGGCAGCGTCCTCACCACTAGGTAAGTACAGCATTATAAATATGTAGGGGCTCAAACCCAGAAACTGTATTATTGAACGTCATGACTTAACAAGTGTATAGTAAAACCTGGTTACTTTGTGCATCCTACCCAAGTGCAGAAGCCTAAACAGCTTGTGGTCTGGGTTTATGACGCCATTTACAGAAGTGTGGGCCTGTTCTTGGCATTGTTCCTCTGAGATCTGCACCACATGTAGTAGCAGCCCACAATCAATGATCTCTAGTAGTGCCAAGTGCATGCTTCTCAGTGAAGCTTTTCTCTATTAGAAGTGTTATTTCACCAGACACCGGTCCTATCAGGCCTCTTTCCACCACCCAGAGAGAACATTTCACTAGTTTCTATTCAGACGACCCTTTACTTAAAAAAGCCAGTTCCTTGATTTTCTTAATTTGAGTTTGGTGTAGTGTGAAAATATTGTTACTGCAAAACAAATACTGCAATACTGCATTTTAAAATGATCAAGTCATTTATAATGTCATAACTAATAAAATATTTACATACAATTACCCATTCATCCTACAGCAGTTTAGCCCCTCAAATTAAGGCTATGGAACTTTAGCCTCTCCCATTAACCTTACAGCAATTTAGCCCCTCCCATTCAGGTGACAGAAGTTTAGTTGTCCCGTTAAGCTGACAGCAGGTTAGCCCCTCTCATTAAGCAAACAGCAATCATTCCTAGATGTGAGGAAAATAATTAAAATTTGCACAGTTCCTGGCTGTCATGAAACAACCTTGCAAAGGACTCTGAAAAGACTGTTCCACATTTCAGCCTTAAACATTTTTAAAGGCACTGCAACAAATACAAAAAGTGGTTGGGAAATGTTTTATAAAAATCTTTTTCTGACATCTTTTCTCTACATGAAGCCACACAGATGTTGTAAGTGAACACAAGGGTAGATCTGACCTGGGCAAAGTGTAAGATCTCACCCTTACCCGAAAAATTAAAAGTTTCTTAAAGAATCTTCTTTATCCAGATGTTTTGCTAAAACAGCCTAATTTGATATCTTCTTCCTGTTTGCAGCTCTTGCTCTGGCAAGACAGTCTCTCCACTCACAGCCTTCATGTGCAGGAGGAGTTGGTGTTGTGGATCAGCAGACTCCAGCATGGTGGTTCTGTCTGTTTTTCTGGAGAGCTGCAGCCTGTTGCAGGTAACGTTATATAAGGTCAGTTCTGAGAGTTCTCTTAAAAGTTCTGGCTTTAAAGCCTCGCATGTGGAGCAGTAATGGACGTAGCACTCTGAAGTGGGTGTTTTTACTGTCAAGGTGTTCCAGGGCTATGCGGGATCCCAGTGTTACGGCATCATCTACCAACGGCCGCAAAAACGATCTGTCTTTTACAAATGCTGTCCTGTGGGGGTTCAGGCTTGTCACCTTGCATTTCGTAGCTTGGAGAACAATGGTGGCTTTTCTTCAGGCAGACTGTAACTCCGGACAGGTAATGACAGATTGCCAGTGTCAACTTTAGTAACACCACTCGTTGTACACAAAAGTGATTTTATATTCTTTTTGAAAATACAGGCATTTGGGGCTGAAAATGTGTGATCAATTCACTCACTCTCATTCTCTTTCCCTGTCTCTCCAGTTTAAACAACTTTAGTCAAATTACTGTACTGGGATGGTTAGTAAAGTAACCATCTTTGGACTGTTAGGGCAAGTCTCAAACCACTAGGCCACCACCCACCATATTAGTCTGTTCAAGTTTTACGCAATGAAAAGTCCAGCTGCTGTGCTGCTGTAGAAAAAAAAAAAAAAAAAAAAAAGTGGAAATACATGATTTTCTCTGGACAGTGATGATATATTACATATATTTCTGTATCTGCATTATAAACATCTTTTACAGATTCAGTATAGTGTGTATATATTGTTTATTGTTATATTGTTATATTGTATTTATCTTGTTAGATATTTTTCTCTTTCGTGTTAAATCTCTGTCTAGTTCTTTTAAGTCATAACAAGTGAAGTCAAGTCAAGTCAAGTTTATTTCTATAGCACTTTTAACAACTGATGTCACAAAGCAGCTTTACAGAAACCGGCTCAGAGCCCCCAAAGAGCGAGCCAAAGGCGACAGAGAAGAGGGGAAAACTCCCTAAGCTGTAGGAAGGAACCTTGGGAGGAACTAAGGTTCAAAGATTCTCTGGTTGATACCGGATAACAATAACAAACAAGAGAAAAGGAAAAAAATAAATAAATAAATATAATAATAATAGTTCTCAGTTTAAACAGGTGGCAGCAGTTGCTTGTGTACAGGTGGCGTGATGACTTTCGATAACACAGTCCTAACAGCTATTCAGAGCTACATTTCACTGCATGTTGTATAACTGTGTCTGTAACAAGTAAACTGCTTGAATCTTGAATCTGAATAATGTGAAGTGAAAGTGACTTCTGTCGTTGTGTACACACACCATCATCATTTAACCCATCCATACATGAAGCAGTGGGTACCGATCAAGAGCACCCAGGGAGCAGTGTAGCAGGACAGTACCTCGTTCAGAGGTACCTCAGTGCTATATGGGCTGAGACTTGAACCTGTGACACTCTGGCCACCACTGCCCACCATGATTTTAATCTTGTCACATCTCAGGAATACAGTTTGAAAACCAGAAAGAAAAATGTATAAGAAACTTTAAGAATCCGTACATTTAAAAAACACTGCTTTAAAATGAAAAAAACATTCATACATCCATTTTTTAATTCTTCCATTTTGGGTTGCGGGGAAGCTGGAGCCAATCCCAGCTGACTACAGGCCCAAGGCAGGGTTCACCCAGGACAGGAGACCAACCCATCACAGGCCAACACATAGACAGGCAACCATTCACACACACACTTACACCTGCTGGCAATTTAGAGGATCCAAGCAAGTCTTTGGACAAAACATGGGGAGAGCTTCGCGCAGAAAGGCCCCCATAGCTGCCATGACAAAACATCAAACATAAAATATTTGCAAATGGCAAAATCTCCCTCTTTTTCTTTCAAACTCTTCTCTCCCTTCTATCTTTTTTTCTATTTTTCTCCTTCCCATTTTTTTTCTCTCACACCACGCATTAACTCATCTACCTTGTCTGTTCTTTTTCCATTTCCTTCTCACTATTTACTCCTTTTCCTTCTTTTTCTTCTTCTATTCTTCCCTCTCTCCATCTTTCTGACAGTTTTTGACTTTCTCTCTATATCATTTCTTTCCTTCCATTCTCTCTTCCCCCTTTCCCTCTCTCCTCCTCTTTCTGACAACACCCCACCTCCCCCCAGAGAAGCTCCCTGCTGACATCAAATCAGGTGTGGTGCCTGAGAAGGAAATGAAGTGAGTGAGGGATGCACTCTTTCACTCCACCAGGCCTCAGCAGTGCTCCATCCATCTCCTATCTGCAGGCAGCTGGACCCAGAGATAAGACACAGGAACCCTGGGGGGTAGACGGAGCCCTAATCAAATATGCTTTGTCAATATTTAGGCCTGTCCCCTCCCCCCAAGTCAGAAAAAAATTATTGAGCATTTTATTGAGTATGTTTTCCAGTTTTACTGTCTCCTCTCGAGATTTCCCAACAATCGGCACTCGCTGGTGCTCATAGAAAATGAACTGCCACTTTCAATCAATATTGTCCCTGTGAGTGAACAGGCTACTCTGGATAATATTAAATGTTGACAGAGTGTTCAAAGCATGAGCTACAGAAATTGTGCTGGAGTATTGGGATAGAATTCGCCGGAAAAACGGGACGACACAAAGCAGTATTTCATCTCTCCTCAAACAATGCGCTCGGCCTTGTTGAAATTGTCCTGCAAGAGTGAGTAAATGTGATAGGAATGTGCCGTGAGAGCGGACTGGACGCATGTGATGTGCACATCTATGCAATGTTTCTGCAAAGAAGTTAAAAATGTTCAATCAAAAGCGACAGCTTTGCAGAGAAAGAGCACTTTAATCATCTTAAAATTAGTTTTCATGATTCAGAAAGATTTTGATGAGCATTTATGTAAAAAATATAACCAATAAAGATGATAAATAATAACAGCTTGAGTATTGCTGCCACTCAGAACATGATGTATGTTTTTCATAGTCACACGTAACACTAATTATCCCTAACAGTTTTTATTCTCTTTCTGTCGCTCACTCTCGCTGTTTAACGACAAATGCTTCTACTAAAATCCCAGTGACTCTGACCCATCCTGCTGTCCAGACCACCATGGTCTATCCTGATGCCCTAATTCTGTTTGAAGTACTTACTGCTGGAACTCACTCACTCCTGCTCTAGAAGCCCCCTATGGACAGCCCTAAAGTTCACTTACTTGATCAACAGTCATCCTGCCCCACCTGTATACTAGGTATACTGCTGCCCCTCTTGTATATTCAAGTAGATCACCCATAAAAGGGGCTTCATTATCATCTGTCTCAGACTAGTTTAGCTATAGGATTTTAGCTGCCACCTCAAGAAACTGAGATTGTTTCTTCTTCTTTTGTTTATCACTATCTGATGTCGACCAAAGGAGGATGGGTTTCCCAACTGAGTCTGGGTTCCTGCCAAGGTTTCTTTCTTCAGCTTAGAGAGTTTTTCCTTGCCTCCTTTGCCTTTAGGGGCTCGGACCCAGATTCTGCCAGGCTGCTTTGTTACAACCTCAGTTATAAAAAGCGCTTTACAAATAAAATTAACTTTTGAAATTAATGAGCATATTTTCTTTGTCTGTATAAATACCTCTACTCAGGTAAAACAATTATAAGACCTTTAGTTGCATGCCCTAACATCTAACGGTGCGAAATACAACAGGTCAGAGATGTTTTGGAGGATCAGCACAATACTTTGAAGGTAGTTTTAATGCCACCTAAAGATTTATGGGGAGGGGGAAAAAATTGGATGTGGGCCCATTAATTTAAAAGAAGCACTTCATTGCTAGTCCTAAAGATGAGCAATAGCTCACCAAGAAAGAAAGTAGAAGAGTCACTGGCAAAAAGAGGAGTTTCTTGCTATTTTAACAGTGTTAAAAATCCTTGTGGAACATTGCTTTTCTATGAAGCAAAAATGTTTTTCTTGTCAGTGTTTCTGCAACACCAAATGTGAAGACAGTTGTTAAGGACCATATGAACATATGCACAAGGCTATTACAGAGCTGCAGAAATCTCCATGGCGGGAAAACAAAACTGAGCCAACCAGAGGTGCAGAAAACCCAGCACACACACAGCTGTTAGACTGCACAAGAACAGATGGAAAACATCCAAAAGGTAGAGGGCGAGGGTACAGCCAAGCTACACTGAGATGGGAGGGCATCACAGGTAAACTGTATCTCCAGAAACTCTAGGAGTATTTGTACAGTGCTACTAAGTTTTGGTAAACAGGCAGAAGTATAGATAATGTTGTATTTCTGACAAAGAGATGATTTTTATCCTAAAAAAAACAATCACCTGTATAACTAGCCTCTTTTTTCTGATCACAGAGGGACATTTTTGAGTCAATGCAGCTGTGACATCTATGAAAACCTCCAGCAACGCTGTTTACCTTATACACTAGTACCAGCACCACATACAATGGATGCTCCTAACTTCCTACTACTCAACTCTGATAAAACAGAAGTACTCATAATAGGGCCACCTGCAGCCCGGAGTAAACTGTCCAA
>JBBPDA010000034.1:23565940-23575951 GCA_037974385.1 Arnoldichthys spilopterus
CCCCCCCCCCCTCCCCCCCCCCTCCCCCCCCCCCACCCTTCTACTGTAAGCCATTCTTCCAATGAGCAAAGTATGAGCCAAAATAGATGCATTTTCTTCTGTCTCTGCACAAGCTTCAACAACACTGGGACTCTATTCTCAGGAGGACTGAGCATCATTTATTAAAACTAGGTGTAATGAATCTGTTTTACAATTAGTCTCTGTTATTATTGTGACATTAGTGATGGTGACATTGGTGGTAAGTGCGATGATCCTACCTCCATTTTTGGTTAATGCTGGTCCACTATGTGGGTGCCAGGCTGGTAATGGATTGTATTCGAGTTTATTTCATTAGGCTGTTTGATTGGGGATGTGGGGAGGTGGGATGGGTTCAGCTAAAAGGGGGCATCCACGCAACCCAGACTGGTGCAGCAATTTCCAAAATTGCATTGCAATTCGTGACTGCCAAGTACGAATTTCTTGTACCGCTAGGTAACATTCTAAAAGAACTGCAAAAATATGATTACAAAGATTAAAAAACCTAAATCATTTAGGCAACAGTTATCCATCCTCAAAAGGTTTTAGAAGATTGGAATATAAATGTGTGCAGTTACAAATTGAATATGAACACCTGATATACTACATAGATTAGTGGGCCTGAGTATTCAAAAACAGCTTTTATTTCCTATAAAATAATCCTTAAGAAACATTGAAATACAATACACTGCTGTATATACAATAAATAAACATTTAACAAATAAAAGATGTATTAAAAAAACAGATGCATGCCTTGCAGACTTAACAAATTCTGCTTCTCGTTTAAAATTCCCCCATGAACCCCCTCCTAGTTATGTAGGAATCATCACAGTTCACAAGAGCTTGTTTTTTTCCACTGTTAAACCAACAAGCTTAAGGACTAAAGGAAGAAAAAGGACAGAAAAATGACTGTGTTTGGAGTACGCACACACTGAATCCGTTCTGTACAGGTCCCAAGGTTTTCATACACACCCGTGGCGCATATGGAAGTTCACAACATACTCAGCATTTGTGCGCTGCACAGAGATGGCAAAAGGCTCAAAGGGGTGGAATGTAAAGGCGACTAGTCTCCGTACAGCATGGTTAATCGGTCTTCCCAGCAGACCAGCCTGAATTTTGAACTTCAGCAAACCAGAATCCCGCGCGTAGAACCTGCAGACAGGGGGTAATGCCATACACACAGAAGAGAATGTCATAGGGCTGCGACAAATACTTGTTCAAAGTCAATAAACCCAATAATCACAATATGCAGTCACTATTATGAGAGCACACCTGCATCAGTCATAATATTGAACACCTTTCCATCATAGCCAGTAGTAAATTTCGTTTTTACGGTAGCGCTGCTGTGGGACTGGACAAAACAACCTTTACTCCCCACATGCATCAGCAACCATTGGGTCCGCATAACCCTGCTGACAGTTCACCGGTTCTACTTACTTGGATCCTTACTAAATACTGCGAACTACTACTAACAAGCTGTTTATCAAGCTACAATATGGTTAAAAAGGAATCAGCATTGCAAATATCATCAAATCAGCACTATAGCAGATAAATACATAAAATTGCATCTAATGAATTAAAGTAATACAAAGCTGTAAAAATGCTGGTGTGTTCTGTGTTAATGAACAAATCCCATATCTGGGAAGCTTAAGATGTTTCATAAAATGCAATAAAATGCAAGAATGCTTGATTTGTAAATTCTCTTGAACTTTTATTTAACTAATAAAGTTTTTTTTTTTTTTAAATATAATGTTTTCAATGTTCACCTTGAATGTATTTTGTAAATATCAACAAATTTAGAATCTGACCCTGCAACACACCCAAAAGAGTTGAGACATTGGCATATTTACCACAGTAATATTACTTTTTAAATAACACTGCTTGATCATTTAAGAACCGAGGAGAATAACTGCTGCAGTTCTTGTGGGATTTTTGCACATTCTTGGTTGATACAAGATCTTAGGTGCTAACAGTATGTGGATGATATTGTCAAATCTCTTCATAAAGCTCCATATACCTTCATTGGAAATTTGAAATTTGGTAGTTTCACTGCCACTGTGCAATCGGCTCACTAGCTTCTGCCTGACTAGCCTTGTAGACTCTAGTGGTCATGGGTATGAGCAAAGTGCCCACAGGTAGTTAGGTAGGTAGACAGACAGGTAAGTAGGTCATCCAATTAAACAACTGGACAACATATATACTATACATTCAAAATACATCTTTTTGAATTTATAGCATTTAAATTAATGATTGTTACAGTGATGTAAAGAGGACTGCAAAATCCATGAAGAAGATACTTATGAAATAAATCGCTTACCACAGCTTTAACATTTTATTTTCTGAGACACTTTGTTTTCAGGAATTTATATGATTAATAAGTGATATTGGATGAAAATCTGATGTTCTGGTTCTTTGTAATAATTTTTGGAAATAGCTTTTTTGGGAAAATTTATTTCAGAACCCAGCCCTAATGAATGCAGTGAGAAGAAAATGAACAAAATAACAAAACCTCAAACCTGGCCTGTTCAAAATTACCGTATGGGATGGTCTCCACAGGTTTTGGGCCTTTCCATGACAGAGACCCACTTATCATCATAGCTGAAGAGTGAGAGGTCCAGGTAGGGGCTGCTGCTGTACGACTGAGCACTGATAGGGAGCTGACCAAGCAGCCTGCGGACTGCCTCTGTGTGACCACCATATTTGGCATTCACAATAGTGTCTTTAAACCTGAGATGGATAAAATAAATTAATTAATTTTAAAAAAAAGAAACTTGTCAAAAGTTCAGAATCTCAAAAGGCTAGAATAATAAAAAACAATTGTTGATTATTTTAACACTTGAGTGACTTCATCTGAAATGTTCAATTTTGCTTGGTCCACTGAGCTTGCCTGAAAAAATCCAAATGCATAAAAGTGAGCTTTCATGTAAAGTACAATCTTTTGGTTATATGGGGCTCATGGGAACAGGACATCCAAAAAATCAAGTACACATAAAATCAAATGTACTTTTAGTTGTTCCTCAAAGGTATAACTATACAACATATCTTCACTTCACACTAGCACAAGCTCCTGTTTTTTTTTAGATATAGCTGCCGGACACAAGCTGTGGTCACCAATTCTGGTCCTGCAGATCAACCTTTTAGCAGTGAAGAGTGTAGTTTCGCCCATAATTTGCTATGCCTTCTTAACTAGCTGGAAAAGATTTATTAGGATGGTAGTTGAAACTAAACTCTGAAGAAAAGCTGAACTTTAAAAACACCCCCCCCCCCCCACCAACACCCCCCACCCCCATGAAAAAAAAAGTGCAATGCCTACTGAAATTCACTGTTACTTCATACCAGTGGTGAACCCTGTGGGCTTTCTAGATTTGCAGAAAATACCTTTTGGTTTCCAAAACCTGCAGGCAATTTTTTGTTCATTTGTATGACATAATATCATCCGGCATGTTGAATTTAAACTATCCAAGTATTTTAGCAATATATTAAGATTGGGCATTGTTAACTATCTGAATGTTTAATCACCTAATCTGCATCCTTGCAGCCTAAAAAAGCTAAATCTGACAGCCTGTCCAATTCAATCATTCAGTCACTGGACCCATGCTGCTGTTTACTTCTGAACATCAGGACAACAAATTAACCCTGCAAAACCTTACAACTAACAAATCAACAGATTACTTCTGGGAAATGTACCTTCCACATTTGCTGAGAAACAGATTAGCTTGTGCCCAGCCATCCATCCCGGAGATACACCACCAAACAGAGCAGCCTCAAGTAAAAGTATGGTCAACTTTTATAAAATGAAGTAAAACTGCTTTTCCAAACAACACAGAAAACTACTTACATACTGACTAACTTATAGAACAGCAGAGGAACTTCCATACACTATCTATCAGTACTGAAATGTTTCGCTGTTCTTTTCAGCTCTAACATAAAATTGTAAAGCTCCACGGTGAGCTGTAGAATTAATAGAAGAAAATGACAAAAGAACTAAATAAGGAGTGACAGACAAAAATGACTAAATAACTAAATTTATCCAATGACAAGTTAGTTAATAACTAAAAAGTAACCCAGTGAAACTGTGATTAATATACTTTGAGGAGAAGTAAAAGTATTCGTTCGGTTAAGGCCTGGGCGTATAGCCTATAAACTATATCTGCCATATTTTCAGGCTGTATTGCACTACACAATATATTGAATATCTATAAAGCACTTTATAAATACTCCAATTAAACCATTGAAGCACTCAGTCACTCCAGTACAATAATTCTAGTAGTCTCGGCAACATATGGCTGCATTAAAACATTCGTTTATATTCATTAGAGGTTTCTATTGGAATATATCTACATTTTTATGCAAAAAGAACAGATTTCTCAATGCCTCCAGGCACTGGATGTGTGAAACTCCATTAGCAGCTTTAGGAATAGTTAAGCCAACACATTGAGACACACAATGTTTACAGGATTATTGATTTTTGTATTTATTGTAATATTAGGGGTTTTAAAGGGAATAAAGACTTATTGCCCAGCTTAAAAGCTTGTAAATACAATTTCTTTCATATAAAATCCCCTGTCTAATACAATGTATGTCCACCTTGTGTTTCCAAAATAGTGCTGACTGTAGTGCACTGCATGATCTGACCCCTTTCCATTATTGTCAGCATTAACATTTCGTACAGCAGCTCTTCTGTGGAACTGGACAAGGCAGGCTAGTCTTTGCCACTCTCACACATTAATGAGCATTGGTTGCCCATGAGCCAGTTCACCAGTTAACCACTCTTGGTAGGTACTAACCACTGCAGCCCAGGACACCCTTAAAAGAGCTGTTCTAAAATTTATTCTACTGATCAGTTTGGCCCTCAGAGCCTTACACTTACTCATTTTTGAACTGGGTGAACTCTCAACAAGAGCTGACTGTTCACTTGGTGCCTAATATCTCCCACCCCATGATAATAACTACTGTACCCAAAACATTAATGTTATTCACTTCACCTGCCAGTGGTTTTAATGTTGTGGCTGATATTCAATTGGTGGGTTGGTGGTGTTACCTGCGCTGGACCTGCCGGGCGAAATTATTGCTGGAAGCAGAGCAGGGAAACTGGACGGCCTCACTGTGGAGAGTAGCGTTCCGGAAAAGATCACAGAAATTCTCAAACAGCTCCAACAGTTTGTCTGAAGTATTCTCAAATACCGCAATCACCTCAGTGGTGACCATGTTGTAAACGACAAAGAAAGAGGGCTAGTAAGAGAGAGACAGAGAAAGAGACAAAAATAAACAATATTGCAAGCTGACCTAAGACAGCGTCTCTCAAGCAGACTCCTTCAAAAGGAAGAGGGTTTAGGCAGACTGAAATGAAACAAACAAGGAAAATAAGAACAGCCCCCATGTGTGTATGATGGGAGAACTCTGAGCAATCGCAGACGTTTCAGCTGAGTGTTCCGTATGCGTCCTGATAAATCACAGGTGTTTATCTAGTCTGACTAATCATAGGCATTTCCACAGAGCATTCTCTAACTACCCATTAAAACATGCTAAGCACGGTCATATCGCAATAAATCATATTGTTCTGGTCAAAACCTCAGAGCCAAATCCCCTACCTGCTGTTTAACCTGGCTGTCAGGTCAACAGCCATTACAGAATTACAGGACTGCAAAGAGTAAGATATACAGAAAGTATAAAGACATGGCAAAACCAACAAGGCAAGATAGTTTGTGCTACCAGTCCTAGTAATGCTACTATTATCAATAATAAAACAGGATGCATGATGATATTGGATTCATATCTGGAATTCTGAACTGATATTTGATATAAATATTTGATTCACTGAGAACATTTATTAAAAATTAGGGGTTCACCGAAATGGGAAGTGTTGGCCAATGCCGCTATCAAACATTTTTCCATGTACATATCTTCTGATATCGATATCAATACTGTTATAAAACACAAATAAAATTCATTAAAAAAATAACATTTATTTCTGTCTTCCAATATGGGACTGAAATACAGGCCAAATCTAATTATCTGCCGATATCAATATGATCCACATATCATTGTGCATCGTTAATTAGAACAATGATTTTTTTTTTATCAAACAATTGATTTTTATCAAGCAATCATGGCCATGTGAAGAAAACTAATTTAAAAAAAGATGCTGAGGAACTCAGTGTAAGAAGATTAAAAATTGACAGGTCAGTAAAGCACTGATTAAATAAAATGATCAGAGTATAAAGGCTTTGTATAATCATGCAAAATGTAAAAAAATTTTTTTTTTAAATTATGTAAATCTTTTTAAAATCTAAAATTATTTATTATAAAACTCCACACTCTGAACATCTCTAAACTCTGAACTACCTTTTCACAGCCATCTTTGAGTAGCTTCTAACTGGGGTTTAATGCTTGGAGTTTATCCTCGTAATCATGTTTTCCAGACAACAACATAAGCCACTCTGATCAGTTCGGCCTCGCAACCGACGTGACTTGTACAGATTATCAGAGATTGATCAGGATATAGCCAGCACAAAAAATAAGGTGCAATCCTTTGATATCTTAGTCTTAAGAGTATCAACACTGATCTAGGGGGAGGTTAATGCATCAATGTTACTATTATTATTATTATTATAATTTAATGACAATGTGCTTTTAAACCTCTAGAACACTGAACAACAATATCGCTTATATTAAGAAAAGATTTACACCAATTACAGACAGCCTGTAGTACAAACAGCATGTAGAAACTGCCTAACAAATAGCCGATTATGGCATAATGTTTTTTGTTAAATTGTTTGTGAAGTGAAGTGAAAGTGACTATTTGTCATTGTGAACAAACCCAAGCACCACAATGAAATGTGACCTCTGCATTTAACCCATCACACGTGCACACACTGAGCAGCAGCACTTGGGGAGCAGTGTAGTGGGACGGTACCTTACTCAAGGGTACCTCAGTAGTGCCCAGGCCAGGGCTCGAACCTGCGACCTTCAGGTCCCAAAGGCAGTGTCCTAGCCACTAGGCCACCACTGCCCTACTTTGTACTAATTGTTTAATTTTTCTTTGCTGTTTTTGCAAATAAAATGTCATTTTTAAATGTGTTACAACAGTTTCATTCATTTTAACGTCTTTATGTATCCCAAATGTACATTTTTGCCCTTTTGCCACTGTCAAAAGAACAAACACTGTATTAACATTTATCAAACCTGGGAAGGGTCCGTGACCCTGAGGGTGACCACGTCCTCGCTGGTGTATTTAATGAAGAGGTGATGCTCATCCAGAAGCTGCATTTTCCACATTCGTAGCTGCCGTAACTGGTCAAAGAACTGGAAGAATCGGCGTTTAGCTGTAGCGCTGCCGTCCTGCTCCGCTCTTCTCCACAAGTATACCAGCAGTCTGTGTTTCAGGGAGTTGATGCTTTTCTCCTTGTACAGTCGGGAGAAACCCGGCTGTCCCTCTGCTTGGGCCTCAGAGTACACTGCTGAAAGAGTCAAAAGGTCATCCTCGTAGCAAAAACGCCCAATGGTCCGAACATCCAAGAACGTTCCCTCTGGAGTCACCTAGAGGAGAGGGGAGGACCCGGATGACTGACAGTGATCATCTAAATAAAATTTTTGAAGCCCACCTGGAATATCTGATGTTTGTCAAAATGATCACAGCGACAGAATACATTTTATCAAAAATGATCAACTGCTAGAGGGCTCACAGATACACAGCAATGCATGATATTAATCACTGTGCTGTAGAACTCGAGGCCAGTCTTGGTCAAGTGCAGTGTTTCCCTATTCTGCTGCTGGAGGCCCACTGCCCTGAAAAAAACACCTCACTAAGCTGGTGTGTTAAAGCATGGAAACCACTAAAATGTGCAGGGCAGTGGGTCTCCAGGACCAGGGTCAGAAAGCACTAGACTAGTGAATTAGTGTTCTTCACCATGTCTTGGCCTCAATTTTAGTGTAAGCTAAGGTGCTAAACCTTTACTTGAGTCATTATTTTCGAATAACACATTTAGGCTGATGTCACCTACTATTGCATCTATCGTGCTATGAACTAAAGTTTAATTATTTGTTCTTTAATAATCTCCAAAGAAAATCCTAATTTAATCTCAGTACTGATGAAGTCACACCTGGTTCTTGAATCAGACTCTGTTACTACCAGTCTTGGCCTTGTCTCGGACTAGATTGGTCCAGTCTCACTAAACATCAACATTAAAGAAAACTTCATTAACAAATTGCACTACCATTGCAGTGTTGCAGTGACTGTTAGGGACCTACTCACCTGAAACACATGGATGGTCTGCTGCTGGACAGAAAGCACAGCCAGAATGTTTCTGTACAGGTAGAGCCCCTGGTTGTGGGATAGGATGATCTTATCACACTTAAAGGTACGTGTGTCACAGAGACGGCCCGTGTGTAGGTCTATGATGTGGAGAGAGTAATCCTCCAGAGGAGAGCGCGGGTTTGGAGTCACAGACTCGTTGTTGCGGTAAACCTCAAAGAAATGTGGGTGGGGCTCCTCAGGCAGGTAGGCCGCAGACCCAACTATAACGTAACGGCAGTCATCTGTGAACAGGCTGCACTCACGGTTCAAGTGTTCCCCATTGGAGGCTACGTTGGTGACATGGAGAAGTGAGAAGAAGCGCTCAAACAGCCGGCCACGGATGTTTAGAGAACGCTGATCATTACCATTGGCCAAAGTTTCACCCTCCTGACCCTGGAGGAGGTCTTCAGCGGCCTAGGATTATAGATGGGTGGGCTGAGATTAATTGATTTGTTATTTATTACAACCCCAAATCAGAAAAGGTTGGGACGGTATGGAAAACACAAAGAAAAAAAGAAAAAAGTGATTTCTAAATTTACTTTGACTTATTAGTATTTCATTGCAGACAATATGAACACAAAAAATGTCATGTTTTGCCTGGTCAACTTCATTTCATTTGTAAATATACATCCTTTCCTGTCATTCAGACCTGCAACACATTCAAAAAAAGTAACTTTGTAATGTTGCCATTCCTTTTCACAACACTTAAAAGACGTTCAGGGACTGAAGACACCAAGTGATGAAATGTTTTAGGTGTAATTTTGTCCCATTCTTCCTGCAAACAAGTCTCAAGGTGAGCAACTGTACGGGGTCTTCGTTGTCGCTTCAAAATGCGTCACACATTCTCTACTGGAGTCAGGTCGGGACTGCAGGCAGCCCAGTCAAGTACCCGTACCCTCTTCCTCCACAGCCAGGACTTTGTAATGTGTGTAGAATGGAGTTTTGCATTGTCTTGTTGAAATATGCATGGGCGTCCCTGGAAAAGATGTCTTCTTGAAGGCAGCATATTGTGCGCCTAAAAATCTCTATGTACTTTTCAGCATTAATGGTGCCATCACAGAAGTGCAAGTTACTTTTGCCAAGGGCATTGACAAAACCCCATACCATGACAGACCCTGGCTTTTGGACTTGTTCCTGGTAACAGTCTGGATGATCCTTTTCTTTTTTGGTCCGGAGCACACGGCGTCTATTTCTCCCAAAAAATACCTGAAATACAGATCTGACCACAGTACACGTTTCCACTGTGTAATGGTCTTTCCCAGATGCCTCCGAGCCCAGAGAAATCGACAGCGCTTCTGGACACTGTTAGCATAGGGCTTCCTTTTGGCACAGAACAGTTTTAACTGGCATTTGTGGATGTAACTATGTATTGTGGCACTTGACAAAGGATTGCCAAAGTCGTCCTGAGCCCATATGGTGATATCGCTTAGAGATGACGATTCTTGATGCAGTGCCGTCTGAGGGATTGGAGATCAGGGTTGTTCAGCTTAGGCTTGCGCCCTTGTCCTTTACGCACTTGAATTCCTCCGGATTCCTTGAATCTTCTAATTATGTTATGCACTGTTGAAGGTGAAATTTCTTCTTATCTTTCTTCGAGCAACATTGTTTTTAAACATTTCAATAATTTTCTCACATATTTGTTGGCAAACTGGTGATCCTCAGCCCATCTTTGCTCCTAAAGGACTAGACCTTTCTTGGAT
>JBBPDA010000034.1:23576767-23588423 GCA_037974385.1 Arnoldichthys spilopterus
GTAAACAGTTTTGCAGATGTTTATACTGTTTGTTGAGCTCATTATAGTGAAAGGAAACAAGTATTCATCCTCTTTGCTTTTATGCTATTTTTACTGCTTCAAATTAACACCAGTCTTTGTAATTTATCTGCATTCTTAAGCATAAAGAGTACATTTAAAAACTAAAACTGGCTCTTCGTGAATCATTTCTCACCTTACAGTACCTACAATATAGTAAAATCCACATTATGGGACAACAACAAACCTACACTTACTTGTATATACAGTAAACCTCCAACCCCTACCTGGCAGCCCTGGTACTCATAAATCTCCAGTGACGTCTGGTCCGAAGAGAAGGCAATGAAGCAACGGCCGTCTGGAGAGAACTTGCGCAGAAAACATGGGGGCTTTTCCACATTCACCACAGTAAAGTTGGGGAAAAGGTTTTGGTGGAAGCAGCGCACTCTATACCAGTGTGCCCCAGGGCGACCTGAGCAGATGCGCCTGCGCTCCAGACGATGGACCACGTTCTGGTTTTGAATGCGTCGCGGTCGCAGCGTTGGGAAGCCGTCTTCTGCCGTCAGAGCACTACAGGATGCCATGGGGGCCTACATTACAGTCAGGACTGTGAAACAAAAGCCAAGAAACATATGAACATAAGTTCTGCTTTTGACATTTGTGTGGCTTTGTATATTGTCGCTGTTGGGCAGAAAGCTCATATTTTTTTTCATGAAATATTGGTCATCCTTTATGTTTGTTTGTGGGTTTTACAAATATTTAACCAATGAAAAGTATCAAGATTTTGTGACCAAATCTCAAAGCTCCATTGGATCATTACCCTACCCCACCTCCATTTTGAACAAATACCACAAAGCAGAGCTGAAGGTGAAGTGACAAGGTGATTTTTTTCTGAGGTAAACAGCTCAGTTGTTAAATGCTTTCAGCCATGGGAAATCGATTAAAACACTGCAGTGTATCTGTCTTTCACATTTAGCTTTGAGGTTTACATTGGGATTATAGAAACATGGGTTCACTTTATTCACTATGAGCAGACTGCATTAAAGTCATGAAAGAAAAAAGGTGAACAAGGTGTAAGCGCTGACCTGTTATATATATATATATATTTATTACTACTATTAGTGTGGATTTTGGGGGTGTTAAAACACAATGTACAACCAGAGATATGATGTTTAAAAGCCAATATTTTTTTGAACAGTTGGTGCATTTATACTAATATTTCTGAAGCTTCTTATCATATAAACACGCTAAAAGGCTAAAATCTGCTGATTTATATTTACAGGTTGATAATCGTATGGTCTTTGTGAGTCAAGCACTGCAACGCGAGCTGATGATGGTGTAATGTGACGCGATTACTGGCTTCTTGCAGCTGTTCTAATCATTGACAGACACAACAAGTATCTCGAGATTCACTGCTCAAACCTCATAACTACATTTATTAAATTTATTAAGAGGTTATTAACATTATGACATATGTAAATTTCTGGCCATATATAAAGACACAATATCAACTTTGACAACTCTGTGTCTAGATAATTTAAAAACACAGGGTTTTTTTCATATGCTGAAAAGTAGCAGGTTTGTACATATGAGATTTGGGTCCAACAACTACAAGATCACATACAACAGTCATGATGTGACTCTGAACTCAAAAATGATTGACTTCAGTTAATTACACTGTATTTATGTTTACATTTTTGTTACTTGTTTCCTCTACAGAATGTAGCCTCTTAATTCACTTCATATGCACTACAATATATTCTGCACTGTCCACTAAGAACTACTACTATTATTAGTGTAGACTGGTTATACATTGAATAAATATACAGAAAATAAACACTAATATTGATATTTTGTAAAAAAAAAAAAACAATAATAATAATAATAATAATAATAATTATACCTGTTCCTTACCATACTACTTTTTGTTGCAAAGTTGGCTGTACTTATGATCTTATATTTATTACCAAATTAGGTTGTTCAAATGCATCTGTAGTGAGAAGGGATGACAAAACTCACTTTGACTGTAAGCCCTGTACAGTTCATGGCACATGAATTTTACAGTGTTTATATATTCCAAACTGTAATTTTAAAAAGTGAGGAACATTTAGTCTTCAGTTATATAGGAATATTCCACTGTGACACGTTGACACTTTTACAACCCTCCTACTGCCATGAACCACTCATAATATCTCATGTTTTAGTATTTTGTAGTTTGTATAAACCGATTAGCCAAAACGTTAATGTTATGGCTAGTCATTGTATATTGTAGTCTTTATATTTATTCACACCGTATTTAAGTCGTCGTTTCCCATTTACAGTCTGCAAAAAAAGCATACAAGCATACTCATTGTGCCAGTACATGGGACAGAGGACAATAAAACACTGAACCTTGAAACACTACCAGAGGTAAGCATTTCATTTTAATTTTAAGGGTTTAGTACTAAACTAAATTTAAATCATACTTTTATATTCATCCAGTTAGTTTTATTTTATCTGTTTCTGCTTCGTGTTTCTCATTTCGCACTTATACCTTTAAGCAAACTCATAATCTTCAGTAATAGGAACCAAAAACATCTCAGCATGAAGCAAAGCTTAAGGAAATGTAGATCCACTAAAAAAACAAACAATGGTTTATTACAGAAACTCGGCGTCTGTTTTGCAAGTTTAGGTATTAAGTGTGTTAGCCAGCAGCACAACACAAACCTCACCTCAAAGACCGTCCCGTCGGATATTAGGTGAGTACTTTGAATAACGGTATGATTAGTAAATGCGTTATGTCTTTTTGTTGATTTTTTTCCGTTCCTTCCATTAATTTTGTCTCAAAATGAACTACAATTAAACTTACGTGTTTGTTTATCTTCCACAGTCCGAGCTACAGGTCGTTTTTAATCACGATGGCGCAGAAACACCAAAACCCAAAACCCTTATTTCCACTGCAGAGCACAAATGTGTGCGTTTAGCATGCGGCGTGGCCGCTCTAAAAGAAACTTTTGGTTGAAAGTGCGTTTTTTGTGTGTTAGCTGGTTGCTTAGTTAGCTTACCGGCGAACAAACGGACATGAACGAAGTAAATAGAGAGATTGAGATTTTTGAGCGCCACCTGCAGGAGCGGCGGAGCGAGCAATGAGCAGCAGGAGCAGTGCCGTAGCCAAAAGAGAGAATAAAATCAGACACAGTAGAAGTCTGTTAAAATTAAATATACACGCATTAAAATAACACTCAGTTAATTAGAGAGAGACTACAATTAGACGTTAAAGTATTAAAGTTATTCAATCTATACACAGTAAAAAGAAATAAATAATAAAAACAGAGAGAGAGAGGGAGATAAAAAGTAGATTAATTCAAAATGATCCAGTGAAATCACAGTAAAATCAGTTGATCTGAGATTAAGCTAAGACAGTATGATTAAGATTAATATAAGACTTTATCCTTGCATTTCGTTTTTTTAATATCCTACATATAACAGAATAGAGTTTTTTTTTTAATTATACCAGACACCTGTTCTTTGTCCCTAAACAGGCTGCTTTCATTACTCTGTTTACAAAACGCATATATGCAAATGATCTCTGTTTTGACTGGTTCCCCTGCATTGTTTCTTACTGAAAAGACACATCAGTCGGATACAGTTTGCCATAAGTGGGTGTGGCTAAACTGCTGCAGGCTATATAGGTCGATATTATAAATATTGGCTTCACAAAAGAGTGACATAAAAAGTTTTTGTAGCTTTCCATATATGAACAATATGAGGTGAGAAGTGAATGGTACATTTTAAAAAAAAGGTTTGCATACTATATATACTACATATACATACTTCATTAGTTTTTTTTTAATATTTTAAATCACTGCCAGTTCTGTATTTCATAAAATTGACCCTTTGACACACCCTTGCATAAGCCTGTAACTGACCTATATTCTTTGGAATAATGGTTTACCTTGATGTAACTTGATTTGACTAAATTTAAATTTAATCCTAATCCCTTTTGGTGCCACCTGCCCACTGTATCTGCTCCTAATATTTATCTCACTTTATCTGATTTTAATCTCACTGTATCTAATTTTAATTTCACTGTATCTGGTTTAATATCATGGTATATGATTTTAATTTTGCTGTATCAAATTTTAATTTCACTGTATCCAATTTAAACTCACTGTATCCAATTTTAATTTCACTGTATCTAATTTCAGTTTTATTGTTTCTGATTTAATCTCACTGTATCTGATTCAGTCTTACAGTATCTAATTTTATTCTCACTGTATGTGATTTTATTTTCATTCATCTCACTTTTTCTGGTTTTAAATCAGTGTATCTAATTTTAATCTCACTGTGTCTCATTTTAATCCCAGTGCATCTAATTTTAATATTACTAATGTATCTGATTTTAATGTTATTTTGCTTTTATTCCTAATTTCACATTTTTAAGACTGTCAGATTAAATTATAACTCTAATCTTATTGTGTCAGATTTTTTTGATTGAAATTGACAAAAGTGTGATTAAGATTTTTAAAAAGACGACAAGAGATTAAATTCTGTCAGTCTATAAGCTTAGACCTTATTCAGCTTTTTTCTTCTCTTTCGGGATCCTTTTGTGTAAAAAGAAAATGCTGCAGCTTTACAGTGAGGGGTGTGAGCAACAGATATTTCAGGAGCTGAACCAGCACAACAAAATGAAATTAAACCCATTAAAGAAGAACTGGGGACTTAAATACCAAACATATAAATACATTAAGGACTAAAATGAAAATAAGTTCTTTTTAACCATTTTCAAATAGCCAAAAATAGAAATATCTAATACATGGAGTCTCATGTAGAAGTTGTAGAAAGACTTAATGCCAGAAGAACATCTAACTGGCATAAAACATAACGTTTTCATTACAAGTCCAGAAGTGTTCAGACATCCTTCTAATGAGGTCAGTGACTTTAAGGTGATCCCATTTCTGACACAGGTGTTCACTTGTTGCACACACAGCTTGTATAACCACCGCAGATAGTACAGACCAATAAAAACAGGCTCTGCAGCAGCTATACACAAACCTAAGGTTGCCGTGCCCATGGGCTAGTGGGGTATAAAGCCCAGAAGCACTGAGCTGTGGAGTGATGTACCTTTGGGATGAGCTTGAGTGCAGAACTAACATCCATCATCGGTACCTGACCTCACTAATGCTCTCATGGCTGAATGCAATCAAATCCCCACAGTAATGTTCCAACATCTAGCCTCCCCAGGAGAGTAGAGGCTGTTACTGGAGCAAAGTAGGCGTGTGTGTGTTTGTGTTTGTGTGTGTGTTGGGGGTCGGGGATTGGTCAGTGGGTGATTTAGTAGGGGTGGGTCTCAGAAGTGAAAACGGATGGGCATTAGAACAGAAAATTAGAGTCCAGAGGAGCCTAATGACCATTTAAATAGCTTTGCCCATTAACAGATTATGCTGAAAAGGTGAGGGAGAGGAAGGTGAGATCCGCTTCCTCCTTTACTGCTTTTTTTCCCATTGAAAGAACAAATTGATGAATGTTTAAAACCCTGTCCGTTCCCTCCAAACAGGCCGGTGGACATTTGGACTTTGTAAATAGACCTTTTTATAGCCCTGCTCAACAGGAAGCATGCTAATCTTTGACAAAAATTATGAAATTAACACACCATTTCAAAATGTCAATTGACATCTTTCGACAAGAAGATTTCCATAATGATTATGAAAAAGGTCATTTTCTTTTTTTTTTCTCCATTTTTTTAACACTGTACACTAGCAGTGGAGCTGCTCTCATGAGATTTTCCAGGGAACACCTGGACAAGACATCAGCACTTTTTAACACAAAACATGTAGAATCATTTCTAGATTATTAAAGAGCCTATATCATTGAAATCTCACTTTTACTAACTTACCCTAATCCTAATTCTAAACAAAAAGAAGTTAATGTATGCTGTTAAAGTTTCAAAATGTACTGTCCATACTTACAAAGCTGCAAAAACGTCAAAAAATTCAATTTTGAAAACACAATTGTCACAAAAATCAATGCATTTACATATATAATTTTTTCGACCTATGGTTTAGCCCCGCCTATCTATGGTGAACCTATATGGAGTGTAGCTTGAGCCTAAGATGCTGCACACACACATAGATTGATAACTATAACAGGTTAAGTTGCCCACAGCTGTCAGGATTTTGCCATTCTGATTGGCTTTTCACACATGCATTTTTTTTATCATGCGAACCTGTTTTTATTTTAAGCTAAACTAGATTTGCTATTAGCAATCATTTGCTTGCACTGGATTCATGGTGTTCACGGTGCTTTATCCTTAAGTACGTAAGGGGGTAAGGGCGTAAGGGCAGTTGTACTGTTGTTTGATGGGGAGGAGGTTGTATTTCACATCTCATGCTCAATGTGTGGCTGTTGTGTAATTAAGTCGCATGTGAATGAGCTTGCTGAAGGTTTTCAGTCTAAATGGCTGAATACAGGAAGTAGAGTCACATGTTAATACCAGGTCCAAGAGAGCTCAGGACATCACCTGACCCACTTTGTTTACACAGCCATGCTGGCAGGAAAAGCCAGGGCAATTTTCACACTGTCAGAGTTAACTGCACATTGTAATTCCAAGGACGTTGAATGCTATACCACAAAATTTATTAGATTAAACATTACTGACCTTTATACTGTATATGCCCCCGTGGGCTTTTTAAGAGTACTGAAATTGCCAAAAGGAATACCGCTACATAACTGCTCCAGCAGTTTCCAGACATCTACAACTTTTGCTCGTCAAACATCTGTAGGGGTAAACACTGATAAAATCTGGTTTCATGATTCAGCTTAAGAGTGTACAGTAAGAGTATTTTAGCTTATAACTCTAGAAATAAAAGCAAAGTTATCCCAAAGTTGTTTTATGCTGAAATCAAAGATCTTTAGCAGAAAATGTCACACAACTTTTTAGTGAGCATCAGACTTCTTTCAGCTTATTTGCCAGACAAAATCCATGATGTTTAGTGTGTTTTTATATGAAAGTGACTATTGCAAAAGTGACTATTTGTCATTGTGAACACACTCAAGCACCACAATGAAATGTGACCTCTGCATTTGACCCATCACATGTGCACACGAGCAGAGGGCAGCTATCAACAGTGCCCGAGGGTGGTGTAATGTGACGGTGCCTTGCTCAAGGGTACCTCACTGGTGCCTGGGCCAGGACTTAAATCTGCAACCTTTAGTTCACAGGGGAAAGGTCCTTAACCACTAGGCCACCACTGCCCACCATATGATAAAATTGTCAGAAATTGTAATAATGCAACAAAAGATATTAATGTTAGAAATCTTTGTGTCCTGTACCTCATATGAAGTGGTAATAACACCGTCAAAATGTGTTGCTTGTGGGTTTCCATTGCTCAGTTTTCTCCTGTTTCTAGCATACTTCAGAGCAACAAACTGGTTAGGTCATCTTTCAGGATCTTTAGGGATCTGATATTATGCTCTCATGTTTACTCATCCCTGTTGATTCTGGCAATCCAGTACACAACATCTAACCACCATGTTCTAATGCATCATCCTGATCTGAATTAGAATGTTTTACTGAAATGTTTATTTTAAGGGGTCTGTTTTAAAAAGTTCACAAAAGTTGCGTATTTAAATAAGAGGAGAATCAGGGCTTAAATTGGGCCAGGGCTTATGATCGCACCACTGTGGGAACAAATACAATCACCCCTGCTCCCCATCCCTCTGTCATAGTCAACAATTATATTCCACCCTCCCCGCAAAGAGCCCCCTACATGGCAAATACTTATACAAAAACTTACTAAAGACAATGTGTTGAAAATCCATAATCTTGAAATTGGCACACATCTTTGCAGACAGCCACACCCTCCAGGCAGCAAGGCACCGGCGGAGGGAGTGGAGAGAGTATCACATATGCAACGGACATATACCCAAAGGGATAAAGAGAAGTTGGAAACTGGTCAAGTAAAAATGAATCATCAGTGTTTCTTGTTCCAAAAACCACACAGATGTCAAAAATGGACTGAAAGGGGAAAAACTGGGAAAAAAGCAGGGTATTGACCCTTGTCATGAAAATTATTTAAACTCAGTTGCTGATGAAAGATTTTTTTTGCTAAATGTGAGTGTGTGTGGGTGTGTGTCAGCCAGTGTTAATTGGAACTGAAAATCAAATTTAAATGGTCATTCTGGCAGAGGCCGTGATGGTCAATACAACCTGAGCTCAGGTGTGGTCGAGAGTAAATGTGTAACAGTGCTACACTCACGCACTTGCAGCAGGTTACAGAGGTTTCCCTGTGACTCTGAGCAAAATGTAAAGTAGTCGGAGCTCATTCTGTCCACGCTAATCCTGATGAACCTCATCAAAAGCAAGACATCAGGTAAAGCCTCATTTGCCAAAATTCATTTAGTCTTTTTTTTCTCCAATATGGACTTTGAGTGCTGGAAAATTGAAAAAGAAGAAAGAATGAAAGACGGAGGGGAAAAAAAAGAACGGAGCATGGAAGGAAGCCTGTAGAGGCTACTTGTCCTTCGGAGTATGATAATGGCTCTGTACCCAATTATCCTGACCCAAGCATGTAGAGACCAGGTTGGTAGATTATATAAGTTGTAATTTTCGGTAATGGCAGGCTGTGAGCATGAACGGCATTACAGAGGGGGGGAGGGTAACAGAGAGAAAAAAAGAAGAAGGAAAAAAAACACATATCAGTGCCCGGTTAATGTAATATGGCTGAATTCTGAGTGCACTCTCTGCACACGGAGCCAAGGTGGCTCACTCAGGGGCCACAAATTTCTATAAGATTACAGTGTTAGCTTCAGTCCTACAGTTTCCCAAATAACAGGCTCTCGTTCTGCACTTTTTTGTTTTACATGCTTCGTCTTCTTATTTTTTCCCTTTCGTTTTTCTCGTGTTTTGGAGTTCTTTCTCTTTTTTGGGGGGGTGGGGGCCCATTTCTTCACAGCACTGCTCAAGCTCTTGTGGCCCGCTTGGGCTTTTAGCGGCCGCTGGCAAAGCATTAAGGGCTCTGCTCGCCGAGCCGCTAGAGCCATTCTTTGCAGAGACGCAGGAGCCTACTTGAGCTCCATTTGCTAACTCTCGCCCAACTTGCTCCTGAAAGCCAGTCCTCCCCACGCCCCCACTGAGACCTATCCCTCGCTCCCAATCCTCGCTCAACAATGACGGGCCTATGGAGCCCATTTCTCTTCAGGAGGGAAGGGATGAAGGGTCCTTGAGGCTGTTGTTTACAGTAACATGAAGACCTGATGAGAAGCGTGATCTTTAGACCCCTTGAAAATAAATAAATAAATAAATAAATAACAAGTTGTGGCAGTAGATAGTAATGAAATGTGATACTGTTTCATTGGTGACTGTACCAAAAAAAAAAAAAAAAAAAATTAAGCAGCAGTATGGCATCACCTGCAGCTCCATCAGCAGCCTGGTGTTAGTTAGATAGGCAAAGAAAAACAAGAGAAAAAAGTACTGTAAAAGGTTGCTTTTTGCGCAAAAGTGTTCCATATTAACGTTTTCTGCAAAAGTCCATGCGGCAAAGAGGTTGACTTTGACATTTACAAAGAAGCTTTTAACTTCTCCGCATAGGCCAGACTTGACAGCATAATGAAACGCTTTCCCACCACCGAACTGCTACTTCTTCATTTCTCACACTTTTTAGATTTCTATAATTGCATATCCATCTGTTTAGACCCCTTTTCCTTTTCAGTTTACCCCATTTTTCCTGCTTCTGAGGTTTCAGGTGTGTTATTGATCAACAGCACTGACTTTTCTCTAGCATTCTTTTCTGAGAGAGAGAGGAAAACTAGAGAGACCTACAGATTGTTGGGGATTCACAGTAGCAGCAACTAAACTCAAAGAAATGGCAAATAATAATAATTATTATTATTATTTATTACTATTATTATTATTATTATTATTATTATTATTAAAAACAAACACTACACATCAACAACCATCAGAAAAATCTGACCAAAAACAATTTCTCTTCCATATAGGTGACTTAATTCCAGGAAGTGGTGGCCGTGCTGTATTTCTTGGCTTCAATTTTTGAAAATTACAACAAATTATCGGTTATTTCGCAAAAGGAGTGGACTGACATACTAATCTGAGGTGACCTGATAGTAGCACTGATTCAAATGAAAAAGGGAAGCTCATGTTGTTTTGCTTTAAGGCACCAAAGCTTTCAGAGATTGTCAGCAAACAGTGCAGTGTCTCATTTGATTTTATTCAGCCTTTAATTTAGCATGCAATTTTAAAAAACTTCCTCCTTTACAATGGCAGCTTGGGGGGGCGGGGTAAAGGATAAAATATGGCAGTAAAAAGAGGCTGAAAAGCATTAGAGCAGAGACAAGTGTGAGCCCAACACTGTCCAGCCACTTTTAGACCCATGTCAAGGAAATAAAGGCTCAAGCTCGCCCAGGAAAAGCACAGTGCCTGCCAGTTTGCTCGTCCAGCCAGAGAGTAAATATATACCCCCAAACAGAGAGCTGTGGACTGTCATTGGTCAGCTAGAATACATGTCTCCACCTCATTGGTCCCCCCAATCAGCTGACAGGATGCTGTTGCCTAGAAACATTGTTTCTTTCCAAAGCTAGCCCTTCAAGCCCTTGCCAATAAATGAAGTCTCAAATTGATAGCTTACAGCCTATGCCTCCCCCCTCCCCATCCTAGAATTTGTGTTAGTCTGTGTTTTTTTCTGATGTTATCAGGTAGAAGGCAAGCACCCAAAGATGAGAGCACATAATAAGTTCCTTGTCATAATTATTTTTCTACTGTTTTTGGTCACTGAACATACTACACGCCCACTCGCAGTGAGGCACTTCTCCAAGCTTTCCAGTGTTCAGGGCTTCCTGGACTCACATGTTTGTCTTTCATTATTATCCTGTAAGGTTTCATGGCCTGCTCAGTCCAGAACGTTGTGGTGTACACATATGCCACACACTCCAGATGCTTTACAACAAATATTTTTCTTCTTGTCCAACTATCAGATAAATTGTGATGCTGGTTTCCGTGGAAACCTCTCAGGACCATACAAAAGATGAAGGGTAGAGGAGGTGCACTGGAGGATGCATTTGTTGGAATAGTGTGTGTGTGTGTGTGTGTGTGTGTGTGTGTGTGTGTGCATGTGTGTGTGTATGTGTGTGTGTGTGACTGAACATGTGTGCATGCATTCATTCATCTGTGTGTGTGTGTGTGTGCTGTGGAGGAGGGGAGCACTGTGAGATACATGAGGGTGTTGAGTGAGTGTGTGTGCTGTATGCATGGTGGGAGAAAAAGAGAGAGACAGAGAGACAGTGTTTATGAGTCTGTGTGTTTGTGTGTGTGTGTGTCTGCATGTGTGTGTCTGCATGTGTGTGTGTGTGTGTGTGTGTGTGTGTGTGTGTGTGTGTGTGTGTGTGTGCGTCTGTGTGTGTATGGAACTGCAGGGCATGCAAATCTAAACTCCTCTCATCTCTCCACTGTTCTCAACATTACTTTCTCCCTCATTTTACTCTCTTGCTCCTCAGGCACAGGGAGAGAAACTAACAGTTCAGTGTCAACAGAACACAAAACAACAGATGGATGGAAGGGTGGATGAATAGATAGATGAACAGGCAGACAGATGATTGAGTAGAAAAATGATGGATGAATGAATGAATGAATGAATGAATGAATGAATGAATGAATGAATGAATG
>JBBPDA010000034.1:23606509-23633827 GCA_037974385.1 Arnoldichthys spilopterus
TGAGACAGTAAAGCAGGTGAGAAATTTATTAAAGCAGGTGAGACAGTAAAGCAGGTGAGAAATTTATTAAAGCAGGTGAGACAGTAAAGCAGGTGAGAAATTTATTAAAGCAGGTAAGACAGTAAAGCAGGTGAGAAATTTATTAAAGCAGGTGAGACAGTAAAGCAGGTGAGATATTTATTAAAGCAGGTAAGACAGTAAAGCAGGTGAGACATTTATTAAAGCAGGTGAGACAGTAAAGCAGGTGAGATATTTATTAAAGCAGATGAGACAGTAAAGCAGGTGAGATATTTATTAAAGCAGATGAGACAGTAAAGCAGGTGACAAGACCGTGTGTTTTTGTTTTTTGTTTTTGTTTTTTTATGTTGATGGAGATTTTTAAAAACAATTTGTGTTTTAAAAGACCCATGTACATGTGAATAAGGGCCAAAAAAAAGGTAAAAGATGTTTTTATGTTTAACTGAAATAATAATAATATGTCTGCTCTGGTTTGAGCTAAGAATATAATTGCTATCAACCTACAGCATGTGTTGGCAATAACCCTAAGGGTCAAACTGATGGCCTAACACTTGAAGATGTAGTTGTGACGTGAACACTTCTGAGGCTATAAAAGCTCCCATAACATGATCAACAGCCTTTAAAATGGACACATTTAGAGAGCAGTTCTAATGAAAACTCCCAAGCGTGGCAGGTCACAAAACGTTACGATCTGCTCTGTAAAAGTCTTATTTTTCCCGTGGCCGAATTGTGTTTGAGGTAATAGCAGTGACAGCCTAATTGGACATTAGTCTTAATTCGGATGTTAAGAAGCTGAACTTAATGTCCGCTCTCCTTCACTGGACAATCTCGTTTTCTTTTTTTTTCTGTCTCTACATGCTGCATTTCATTTTTCTAATTGTACAAGTCCATCCTATAGTGAAGAGCATAATTTAACTGGTCTTAATAAAGCATCACTATTCATTACAGTGCCCATTATTTCCAGCCCCTGGTGAAGGGAGAAAAATCTGTCCTCACCCCTCTCTCTCCCTCTCTCTCTCTCTCTCTCTTTCTCTCTTTCTCTCTCTCTCTTTCTCTCTCTCTCTGTCTCTCCCTCTCGCTGTGGTTTTTATTTTTCCCCCCTCGTCCTTTCTTTCCCGGAAATCTCCTGTAAATGTATAAGTACATGCAGAGACAGGTCCGGCTACTTAGAGGGAAAAGTAGAGGGGGGTGAAGAAAGGGGACAGCTCCATTTTGTCCGTATGAACTGAGAAGCCTATTAGGGCTAATATGTTTTTTTAATGGGAAAACCGTGCTTGATCTGAACTAATTTGCCTTGTTCAGCCGGCGCTCTGAAAGTAATCCATCACCTCCGTATGAGGCTGCGGCTGCTCGACCGTCTCTAATGAGCCTTCCCCCCGTCCTGAAGGGGGCTGAGAGAATTGCGCTGTCACTCTGCTCAATGCCGTTGGCCGCACAATGCAGGCCCAATTGTTGCTTTCTCTTTGTATGTGTTAACCCAAGCAGGGCCTTATACAAAATGAATGGAACGGTGTAACCTTAACTTCACCAGGTCCCTGCTACCCCAGAGCAGGTCGACATTCTGAGGAAATACGGCATATAAGGGGAAAGATAACATCCTGCCGTTCTCTCTTCAGGGTGACCCGTTTAGTGACGTGTTCTGTTCTGAACTCCTTAATCCTTCAGTGCAGAAAAAGTTGTGTTAATTACAGGACAGTGCTAGAAAACACAGAAACCTCTGATTCTACTGAAACATTTCACTATGACCTGTGTGGACGCACACACACGGGTTGGTATTGCTATCTTTGTGTGTACAGTCCATTGAATTCTGTGATACTGTATTTCAGAAATATTACACCGACACCTAAGCCTAACTTTAACCTCAGTAAACCAAAGACAATCTTTCTGCTCTTTTAGTTTCTCCTAAAAAAGTTGAATTTGTGTAGAAAACAGCATGGATTCCTGTGAGGACCTGCAAAATGTCCCCACATTTTTTTTTTACAGATTTTGCTGTATTCCTATCCTTATGAGGACATTTGGTCCTCACAAAGCATTAAATACATGTACACACACACCAGACCAGACCTGTCAACCCTCCCATTTTCTTCCTTCTTTCCCACTGTCCTCCCTTTTTGATGTTTACTATCGTTCACCTTTCTTGCTTTATCCTCATATTTGTATCCTCCTCGTTTGCCTGTCACTTCAGTGGCACTTACCTAACACTCTGCCATTTAAGGTGGAAAGGAAAACTGTGCCTGTCTGCCCACCAATTTAGCACTTCTGCTCCCGTTTGCATATTGCTTTACTTTTTAAGGTGTAACTAAAAATTTATTTTTACTTTGCTTTAGGTCCACTTATGATTTTATTTACGTTGTTTTTGTACTAAAACCAGTTATTAATTTCTACACAACCATTTTCCAACTTCTCTATATCCCTTAGAATGAAGTTTTAACTGTGCCTTTAAGTAAAAAAAGGAGGTTGAAACACCCCTTATAACATCAGTGCAAATGAATGGGGCTTAACCATTTATGAAAACACCTGCTTCACTGTTTAGTTTTTTTGTATACTGACTTGAACAGTGGGTGAATGGTTAACAATGTTTAAGTACCATGTTAAACCAGTTTATTTTAAAAAGTGATACGTCACGTTCAGTAGCATTAAAATGAGTGTTAAAGAAACAGTGCAGCATTTTTAAACCTAACCTCTGTCTGAAGCAGCTGACCAATGGACTGAGATGCTGCCCAGGTCAATTGAATGCTAACAGATGAAACACTGGAGTATTTCTTTAATACTTATTATTCAGTAACTACTGTGAAATTGGTGTATAAGTTCTGTAGTAACATGCTGAAGTGTGGAGGCACATACACAGGGTTTGAGTGACTTTGGCTACAGCATTTGTGACTTAAAAAAAAAAGACTTAATAGAAAATAAATAAATAAATATTATTCATAATTATTATTATTATTGTTGTTGTTGTTTTTATTATTGTTGTTGTTGTTGTTAATAATAATTATTATTATTATTAGGTTTTCTGCTTCTGTGAAGTTATTGTTCTGGAGACATGAGGTTTGGTAACAGTAATGTTTATCAGCAGATATTCGGAAAACCCTTCAGGGAACGATTAATGTACTGAAGCTTCAGGCAAAATCTGTCCATCTCTGCTGCAGTCGAATGAGTTCTTCTGATCCAGATCTCGATCCAGACCATTATGAGAGTTTAGCCATTATGCACCTCTGGCGCATTGTTCCTCCCACTGCTCTCTGTTTTGTTCCAGGATGCTTTTCAAGGCCATCTCTTGAGTGCAGGCCTTTCTTTTACCCATGCTTTTCTGTTTTTCTCATTTCTCCTTTTTAACCACCCTTCTGTTACTCACACTCATCGCCGTGCTTGAGAAAAATCTGAGCTTCATCAGCTGCACTTTCTCTCTTTCATTACCATCTGAGGATGAGGGGGGTGGGTAAGATGTTACTGTAGCCTTCAGATATGACAGACATTTTGCTGTGTGTGTGTGAGGGGGGTGGTGGAGGCATGGTCTCTGTGGAAAGGGCAGATAGGCTTCAGGTATTAGAGCTTTATTAGCTCCATCACTAAGGATTTCACACATTACCATATGGATCTCTTATGGTTAGCTAGCACTTGTCCTTTTACACACACACACACACACATAGAGGGAGAGAGAGACACAAACATGCACACACATGCAGAATGTGATTAGAATGTGATTCATCCTAAAAACTCTGGAACATGATTGGTTCTCCAAACTTTTTGATTGGTCCTTCAGAAAGTGTTCGATCCTTAAAATTCTGGAACTTGACTGGAGCATTAAACTCATGTGACTGGGGCTTTAATTCTGGGAATGTTGTCCTTAATAAAATATTATTGGAATTTTAATTTTTGAATTGGGATTGTAGCTTTTAGTTCTAGAATATGATTGGTCCTTAACACCTAGGGGGCAGTTAAGCATCTCCAGTCTACCTGACGTGCATGTCTCCTACAGTCCCAAGACATGCACGTCTGGTGGACTGGAGATGCTAAACTGCCCCCTAGTTGTGACTGTGTGTAAGTGTGTTTGTATGTGTGTGTGTGTGTCTGCCCTGTGCCCCAGTGACCTGTCCAGGGTGTTTCTCCAGCTCTTGCCCTGTGAGCACTGGGGTAGGCTCCAGCACAACCCATGACCCTGGTCAGGATATGCAGCTAAAAAATGAAATGATATTAATTGTAGACCAAAATTCTTTAATGTGTTGAATGTGACTAGAATTTATATCTCTATTTTATTTAATTTTTTCATCTCTTTTTGCTTCTCAGAGAGTATCCTGCCCTCTATTTCACCCTCAGGCCTTTCAGAAGTGCTTGAAGTGCCACTGGCTTTGTCCTGGACGCTGTGGAAGACTAGTGATTTTGTTGTTCTACATTCTGCTCTGACAACAAGTCACAGTCTACCTCAGCGCTCAGAGCCTTTTGCCCTCAGCCATAACATGCCCACACAGCCCCCGATCCCAGAGCGAGAATCCAGCCCCTGACCAGCCGATTATTTTGCTCTTCGTTAGAGCGCACGGGTAAGTAGCATCTTATAAAGCGCCAACGTCCGTCTCGTAATTAAGTGTGCTTTTTCCCCCCTCTCCTAGAGACGCTATGTTCCCTGTTTGTTTGTCTCTCACAGCAGCATGTTTGGCCTTGTGGCGAATACTGCAGATAGGTGAAACTCTCTCCATCCCTGTTATGAATGTTAGCAAGGTGCCGCTGGCGTGAGTTAAGTGACTGCTTTTGCCCTTAGAAAAAAAGGTCAAAATGTGTGTAGCTCGTAGGCCTGAGACCAAACATGGGCAGGCGAGAGTGTGTGTGTGTGTGTGTGTGTGCGTGTGTGGGAGGTGTATGAGGCCTCGAGCTCTGAGATGATCTTTTATTCATGCTGGGTCTCTTCAAGTGCGTTTGATGAATTAATTACAATTCTGAATGAATGGTAATCGTTTTTTGTGTGTGTGTACGTTGTGTAATAAAAAGTGCTCTAATAAAAAAAAAAGTGCCAAGCTTTTCCTCGTCCTCGTGATGTTTTGTGCACCACTCGCGGCCTGTCAATCACGAACACCAGGCAGTGGCACGATTCCTCTTGGCCCACAGACGCACCCGAACACCTAAGTGCTTCAAATCGCATTCGCACAAATAGGCCTAACCATATTTTGCCCCATTAGGCCTAATCATCAGGCAAGGTTATTAATCCAGTGTCTGTGAATTGAGAGGCCACGGCCGGATGAACTGCAGCGTTTGTAATGGCATTGTGTGCTGAAAGCACCGGGCTGATGGACGCGAGCCCAATGAAAAGCCTTCAGTAATGGCTCTTTTCCGCGCCTATGAATATGCATTGGCAAGAAGGAACAATGTGAGTGGGTGTTTTCCTTCAACTCTCGACGATCGGTGTACGGCGTTGCCATGGAAACCACCACTGCAATGGCCTCCTCGGCCTCGCGCCAACCGGATCCGGAATGGGTCCATGGTTTCTTCTTCTTCTTCTTCTTTTTGCTCCTGCGGCCTTGAGGGGTAGAAGCTGACAATACGGAGGGGCTTTTTTTTCTTTTCTTTTTTTTACATACTGGAAAGCTGTTAACACTGTGCTACTTTAAGAGCAGTTTTATTTGATAAGATAATGTCACAAAGAGAAGAATCATTCATTTTTAGGCCCAATCTGCATGCTCTTTGGGGGTGGGGTTATACTTATACTAGATCTTTTGTTGTAATCATCTCAGTAATTAAAAAGGACTAGTAAAGAGGCCTGATTACACAATGGTCACAGAACGAAGGGTGCAAAAGGTTGGAAACTGGTGCAAGTTCCTGGATGTAATAAGAGTTAATGGGTGCACACTGATATTTAGCATAGGACAGGCATTATGAGCCTGAGGCTGTTATCATTTCTATTTATTCATGACTATGACACATGCTTTGAAAATGTATTCATGCACAACCCAGTAAATGAACAACTGTGAGAGAAATATCTTACACAAACCAAATTATCCACAGTATACAGGCACTAACTCACACAGCAGTGGATTACAGTGTGACATTACACAAAGCTCCCTGTTTCAAGCCATGTTTACCAACATCATGAGCCATATAGAGAGCAGTGCTCATGCTTTTAAATAAAGACATCACCATATCCCTGCCTTGCAAACACCTGTGACATGACAATGTCCTCTCTGTTGGTGGATGTTTAACAGAGCCCCCTGCAGGGTACATAGAGACTGTGCAATGCCTGTCCACAATGACGTCACCTGCCAAAGCCTTTGTCGCCTCATGACATGGCCATCTAGTCCAGGAGCCACTGTGCCAGCAAAGTAGGAGAACCTCAGAGGGACAACACTATGCATGGTTGGTTTGCTGAAATATCCCATGCCTTGTGTGCTAATGTGTAGAGAGTACCACAAGCTAAATATTTTTTTTTTAATAGATAGACTTAAAAATTATAGTAGTGGTGTTGGAGGGGGTGGCTGTTTCATGAAAAATAATTTCGTGGTTAGCCAGATAACTTCATTCCAATGTTAAGGACTGGGAGTAGGAATTTTCCTATTGGACAATTTGAGACTATACGTAGAAATCCTGCTTTGTGAAATACTCCTCAGGGGGCTGGGTAGGGAGACCACATTTTGGTTTTCAAAACGGAGGACACTGTGGACAGGCTCACTGCATCACTGCATGTTGGCAGACTATAAAGGGAAATGTTTTTAGGTCCAGAAAATTGGAGATATGCTGGAAAAGAGCACATATGTAAAGGAGTAGTGAATAACACAATAACAAAATTTATTTTTATGGTATAAATATAGTTCATTTAGACATCTATGATGTTAAGTCTATTTGCTATTTTACAAATTTCCCACACACCAACATCCAGTGTGATTTCAGCTGCAGCACAGCACACTGATGGTAGTAATCACATTGATGTATAGGTTTTATCAGATGTGTAGATTGATTACTCTTGATATGAAACCCCCAGAAGTCTGTTCTATGTAGCTAAAAAGTTATCTGGACACTATGCCACTGCTCTTGGAATGCAAATATGCAATCCGAAGGTATATGCATGCTTTCCCACTGGGCCTTTGAACCATGGAGGATTTTTGTAATATATGTGTATTACTACAGAAGACGTCTGCATATGCTGACTCTACTCTGGCTGATTGAACAAAAATGAGGGCACATAATTAATTAAGGGCATTTGTTGGAGTGCACATCAATCCTGTATTGACAAGAGTTTTAAAGGGAGCAATTTACTCATGCAAGTCACTAATTGTTGAGCGCCACAGTCTTAATCACTCTCAGGAGTTTTGATCCCAATTAGTGATTCAACATAGCCTTATTGAGCACAGTGAGGTCTGACAATCTTTCAGTGCAAAGCATGAGAGAGAGAGAGACAGAGAGAGAGAGAGAGAGAGAGAGGGAGGAAAGATCATGAAGGAGGCCGGATCCAACTGTGCTTCCTACAGGACATCTGCCGGTGCTGACGGCTTACCACAGACATAACCGCCAGCCATCTGATGACTGGGTGGATGACAGCAATGGAGGAGTGATTCACACACACACACACATACACATGCCGCACATGTCACACATGTCAGTGCATACAGGCATACACTTCATGTCCAGGAGATTACACATAACAGTGTTTCTTCTGAAATCAGAGGTCTTAACATGACAGCTTGTCCCCCTTTGCTGCTATTCTGGCAGGATTAGATGTTAGAACATTGGTGCCAGGATTTGATTGCAGCCACGAGAGAATTAATAAGGTCAGGTACCAATGTTGGATGATTAGTTCTGCACTCCGGCTTAGCCCAGAGGTACTGGATGGAGCTCCATCACTCCAGAAAGCACCATAGCCCAATGCTGGGGGGAGCTTTTTCTTCTCTAGATTATGAGAATGGTGCCTTTAGGCCTGGTTCTAGCAGCACTTTGCTATGGAGATGTCAGCAAGGGAGGTGCATTGAAGTAACTGCCCTCGCTTGTTAAAATAGTTTTGCATAAAAACAGGGTCAGGAACATGCCCCAGCCCCCAAACATAAGTGGGCAAAAAAACCTGAATTAAAGACTAAATGTAATAACTCAGTATAAATGAACAAATGTTGTTATTGCACCATTAAAATACATAATTTAGTCTGGTGGTCTTGACTAGACAGAGTGAATGCACTCATTTTTATACTAAAAAGCTGCATTATATTAGTATAACAATGTCCCACTCTGAATTGATCAGCATCAATTCTGTATTTTTCTAAAAAAGATCAAAAGGACATTAAATGTACACACTGCTTTATCCGTTTTTCTCTTGTTAAGAATAAACCACTAATTATTACTCTGTTTTATATATTTTGCACCCCATTTGTATATAAAATGCCTTTAAATGTCAATCACTGTGGGCAACAATTGTGCTTAAAAAAATATTGAATACCTTGAAATGCCTTGAATGTACACTTCCATGCACACTAGCTGCCGTACATATACACACTCACAAACCCAAGCAAATGCACATGTAAACACTTATTAACTTGCACACATGAAGACACACACAATTATCATTACAAACCTAAAACAGAATGTGCAAACTGTGGTTTTAATGACTTATAGATGAGTGTGTTTTACAGACAGCGGGATATCGTTGTGTGCAAAATCATTTCTTTGGTTGAATCTGCTAGAACAGGTTGTACTGCTTTATAGAAACATCTCAATCGATAAAACTGCTGCTGCAGTTTCTTTCCCCTTTCTGTGTGCAGATTTATCATCATCATCATCATTGTGCCAAGACATTAGCAGATTCTTAAAAGTTCTGTAGGCTGCAACTTAAGGCCTCCATGGATTAGACCAGTCCCACAGCTCCGCCAGACAAAGAACTGGGGAATCTGGAGGCAGAATTAACACCTTGAGCTTATTGTCATGTTCCTCAAACTGTTACTGTATAATGTCTACAATGAGGCAGGGAGGACTGTCCTGCTGAAAGAGGCCACCATTTTTATTCGAGCTGGAGCAATGTTTGGTATGTGCTACATGTCAAAGTAACATCCACATGAATGCAGGACTTAGCAAATCATTGTCCAGAGCATCACACTGCCTCTGCTGCCTTGTCTTCTTCCTATAGTGCATCCTGGTGCCACCTCCTCCCCAGGTAAGTGACACACATGCACTCGGCCACCCACATGGTGTAAAAGAAAACATGATTCATCAAACCAGGTCACCTTCTTCCATTTCTTCATGATCCACTTCTGATGCTCACATGCAGTGTAAGCTTTTTCAGTCTGCAGCTCCACAGCCTCATATGGAGCAAGCTGTGGTATTTAACACTTTTTTGTCAGAGTCAGTGTTCACCTTTTTGTACTACAGCAGCTTTTCTGTGGGACCAGATGGTCTACCATTTACTCTTTCTGCACATCAATAATCTGTGTCCAGTTCACCTTTGCACTTGCTTGTAGCACTTTTGGTAGGTACTGACTACGGCATACCGGGAACAACGCCCCCCAAGATCTGTTGTTTCAGAGATGCTCTGATTCAGTGGTCTAGCCATCACAGTTTGCCCCCCAGATCCATACACTTGTCCATTTTCCTGCTTCCAACACATCAACTTCAAGAACTGACTGTTCTCCCATCCCTTGACAGGTACCACTGTAACCAGATCAGCAATTATATTTACTTCACTTGTCAATTGTACATAGTGCATCCTCAAATGAATGTGCACCTCTTTTCATATGTTTTATATGTTTCACTATTTCTCTCTTCCTCTTACTTTCTCTCTCTCTCTCTCTTTCTCTCTCTCCCTTCCTTTCTCTCTTTTATATGTTTTGAATTTTGTCCAATAAACTTAATTTTTACATTTTTTACACTCATTTTTACATTTTAACTAATTATAACGAGCCCCCAATGCCCCTGATTTTACTGTGTGTGTGTGTATGTGTGTGTGTTTGTCTGTGTGTGTGTGTATGTGTAAATTCCTGTAAATGCCAAGGCAACACCTACACTGTGACATTTAACTTCCTCAGTCTGGCTCTGGAGGCAGCAGCTTCTAATTCAGCTACAAGATTCATCGGCTTCCAAAAAGACTGAGCGCGCACTACTCTTCAGGAACACTCATACAATATGTATGACAATATGTCCCAGACAGCAGTCTAAGCCAAGCTGCAGCACACTACTGCGAGTGGGAGGGAACCGTCTTCTATATGAGCAACACCGAAGACTGTTACTGACATCGCCTACAGGACATTTCACGCTTTTAATTCTGTAAATTATTTAAAATCTAATGACTTTGTTGAGAACTGCAGAATCAATGTCTGAAAGTACAAAAATACACACTTTAAGTTACAGTTAGAGACTGCTTCCCATCTGTTGATGCAAAGGTGTGTGAAGCTCCTCTAGCCCTTTATCAGTGGTCAGTTTCAGACCAAAAAAGAATGTTTGGGTGATGAACACAATCTCAACCAAGCGGTGTGCAATCAACTCAGACCATGTCAGTTTCGCTGCTGTGCAGAGAGTGGTCCTTCACCCAAATAGTATGTCAGGAGCTGCCCAGTGCTGCATGGGGGAAGGGGGACTGGTAAACAGTGCAGCAGCTGATGGAATACAGTCTGTACATGTACATCTGTAATATGGAGCTATAAGGGTAGGTGTTTCAAATAAAGTGGTCAGTGAATTAAAGCACAAGGCAGTTGTTTCTAATAAAGTGACCAGTATGTTTACATTGAAAGGGGCACTAAAGTGATATTTTTGAAATCAAATCTGAAATGAAAAATCTGAAAAAATCCTGTCACTCTCTGTCACTGTCTTTCTCTCTCTCCCTCACTCTGTCTTTCTCTCTCTAACTCTAAAATGTAAATAATTTAAATATGACAAAATTAAGACGTTCATAGAGATTAAGCACTTTACCTGATGCTGATGTTTGTCAGGTAGAGCCAAACCAAAAAAAGTCAAGACTCTTCATAACTAACTATAATTTAAAAATAAAAGAATAATTTAAACATAAATAAATAAAATCATTTAATTTTTAATATTTTTATAATGTCAATAAAAAATAATTAAAATAATTTCAGTTTATAAAGAGCACACACACACACACCAGCATTTTCAAATCTACTTCAGATTCTGTATTTTTTGCATTTTCTTTATTTTCACTGCCTCCTTCCATCAGGTCGGTGCTGGACTTGTGTGGGCTGTGAAGGAGTTAAAAAATAGTCCAGCATGCTGGCCAGCACATAGAAATATACACATCTATTCTGATTGAGGGCCCCCTAGTGGCTATGGCCCCCCTTTACATGCCCAGGAGGTTAGTTAGTAATTCTGATTGTAAGACCCCCTGAGGAAACACTCATATGAGTGTCAAAGTCACCTGAACAAGGCCAGGTTTACATTATAACTAATGTAATAATGCATATTTATGCAAATGTAAATCTGCCTCAACAAGCATAAAAGGTGACATGACTAACACTGGAGACACACAGTCCTGACTGATCAGTTTACAATAATGTGCATACTGACATGTTTTGACTGGAATGTTACTTAACATTTTATCGCTGTCAGAACAAAACCTATATACATTTATATAATTTTCTGTTTTCATTTTTTCAACTTTCATTTTACTACTAGATTGTGCTGGTCTAATTCAGAATTAATTCTATCAATGATATCACCCTGTCCTGGCCCAGAAGTAGATAACATTATAGATATTACTGCTCACATTTATGCAAAAATGTGGAAGATTCTAAAGGGCTTACAAACTTTCAAGCCCTCGAGTATATATAAAGTGGGTTTCAATTACTGATTGCAGCCAAGACGTGTATTTTACAGTGAGTTATGCTCACTTTTAAAAATAGCAAGCAAGCAGTAAATCAAAAGAATGTCCATGCTCAGGTCTTACGTAATCACTGCTGAAAGCTGGCTTTGCTGGTTTTTTT
This sequence comes from Arnoldichthys spilopterus, assembly GCA_037974385.1. Taxonomy (NCBI): domain Eukaryota; kingdom Metazoa; phylum Chordata; class Actinopteri; order Characiformes; family Lepidarchidae; genus Arnoldichthys; species Arnoldichthys spilopterus. The sequence continues at coordinate 23,618,416 of JBBPDA010000034.1, forward strand.
TCTATCTACATCAGTCACTGGGTGAAATTCCTTTCTTATCATGCTCCAGAAGTACAGGGTTAGTCAACCACACACAGTATCATACTTTATTCTCTTAAGTGCCTATTCTCCCTTCAAACATACATTATCCTCTTAAGTGCCTATTCTCCCTTCAAACCTATGTATATCAGATGACAGAAACCAAAAAGGGGAAAATGGGGAAAGAAGAAGGTCAATACCCCCACTTCCTGTATGCCAGTCAATACAGATGATAGCTTTAACACACATTGCTAACTGAGACACTTTTGATATTTAAAAGAATTATACGTTTGCTATTTGCTATTAGCCTCATCAAAATGTAAATAAGCAAAAGGACATGCCCCAGTGTTTCCACGGAGTGTGAGAAATTGTCACCCTTGACCCATAATAACCATCTGAGCAACTGTTCCTTTACACAGCTCAGAAAACACTGGTCATGGCCATCTGAGTCATGCACTTCTGACATTGTGCAACATGCCCGGCCATTAGCCTTTGTACATTAAACATCACATTATGGTCCTGATTTTTACTGACCTCAGTCCACTGACACACTACAGCTGTTTATACTGACCTGGGTCTTATTGAAAGTACGACTATGTGCTTATGACAAAAACATGAGATTTTGACCTTAGTACAAACCCTGTAAATGTGACGCTCTGATTTGTTTGCAATTTGTTTTATTATCTGAGTATTATATTAGCCTCTTTTAAACCATTGCTTATTTTAAATATGACATTTATTTCCCAAATCACACTAAAACTGCCAACAACCTCGTTAACCTCATTCACATGGGTTTTATTTTTTTCCCACCCATATTCTGACGATTCCCCACCTTCCTGCGCTTTGATTGGGTGGTGCTTTGCAGATTTCTGAAATAAGCATATTTATAATACTTAGTTAAAAAATATTATTTTTAGTCCCATTATATTATATTATATTATATTATATTATATTATATTATATTATATTATATTATATTATAATAATTTTGCCATTTGTATGGCCTTGGGGGAACAAATAAACACAAGTAATCAAGTCAAGTAAACAAACAAACAAACGTTTCATTTTTATTTTTTAAATAAGAAGACAATCCACCACAGAACAGATCTCAAATAATGAGCTAATTACTCTTCTATTCTTATACCCATTACATAGCCACAGAGGTGTTTGTTGGCAAGGAAATATGCATAAAGGTGTGAGATGGTTGATCTTTTCTATTTAATTATTATGCAAAGATTGTTGTTCATGCTGGATATTAATTAAGCACCTAAAATAATTGATGAGTTTCCTCGCAACTCTATGGGACAGTGATTATATATGTTTGGATATGCTGGATATGTGATACCAAGCCATAGGCTTTTAGCTCCCACCTCTAGAAACTGCGTTTTCTGTTTGTTATCGCTATGGTTTCCTCCTCTGAATCTTGACTTCTCCCAAGGTTTCTTCCTCCAGCTTAGGGAGTTTTTCCTTGCTTTTGCATTGCACATAAGCAATCTGCACCCGGACCAGAATCTCGACTCAGATTTTCTAAAGCTGCATTATAAATAAAATTGACTTGATTCAGCCATGTCCTGCACTATACAGAAGTGTATATGGAGATTTAGAAAACAATGAAGGAAAACTATGAAACACTGATCAGGCCCAACCCCTGTCCATGAAACTGGGCCTATATATCAGATTTTGAGCTGGATGTGGTGTGCTATTAGCAAACCTCTGATCTCCTGTTCTTAAACCTACTGTACCACACATTTCTCTAACATTTACATTATTTACACCAACGTCAGACATGAATCAGGGGATTGAGTGGAGTTGTGAATACTGATCCCATGCTCTTCTACAAATATAGTTCTGCATTTCCAAACTGCAACAATTCTGTATTTGTGTCTTTATTAATTTTTTGGCAAAGTAGAAGTCTTTTGTCATTTTAGCTTGTTTTCCAGTGATGCAACTGGCCTTATCATTGTGAGTTTGATCCCCAGTGGTGCAGTCAAAGAGAAGACAATTGACCTAACTTTCTCTAGGACCAAAAAATTGTTGTAGGAATATATTTTTCACTCAACAAAACACAAACATTTAACCACGGCCAACCAAACTTTTGGATACAACAAAAAAAAGTTTTCATTTCAAATCACTAAATGTTTTAAAAGTTAACAAACAAAAGAAAATAAATTAATTAAGAAAATGTCGTTTTTTTATGTGTGCATATTCATTTATCTACATGTATCTGATAAAGAAATGATACTTTCTAGAAGGTTTCGCATGTTTTGATACGTATGCAAAAGAGTAGCCAATCGCAGCAGCGGAAGGGCGGAGCTTGCCGGAATACGGGTGGTACAGTAAAGACCATAACGCCCGGTGACGTCAGAGACCAGCTGACTGGTTTGTTTTGCTGCTTTAGATAGGGGAGTCGCAGGCGAGCAGAGAGGGGAAAAAATAAGGGATTTTGCAGCACACGTTTTTAGGGGCCAGAAAAGACCCAGAAAGGAAAATACGACGTTTTATTTTTATTTTTTTTAAATATTTTACTTTAAGTCAAAGCTCAGGCGGCCTAAAGGAGAAACATGCCTTCAGAAAAGACGTTTAAACAAAGGAGGACATTCGGTAAGCAGCCCACCCTGGACCTCGACACACATAAATATATATATATATACATGTATATATGTATATATACATACATGAATATACGTTTGGTTTTTAGCGTAATACATTCAAATTTGGTGGTTACTTAAATCCATAATTTCAGCAACCGCTGTTATGGATATGCCATTACTTCCAGCTTTGTGTGTGCTCCTTAAAATGACCGTATAAAAGGCCACATTTCTGTTAAGAGCTTTTTTTACACCATAGTACTTATTTTAGAAAATGTTAAATCGACCACGCTGTCATAACCTGTCGTTTTTATATCGAAAGTAAAAGTGGGTAAACAGAGCCGCAAGCGAGCTTGCCCAGGACGGGACGAAACAGGACAGGTAAAGGCTGGTTAAAGGTGATTTTGAACGTGTCTGTATGGTCAGTGCACCGGTGTGTTCAACTTCTGCAGACCTGAGAAGTGAGAAGAGAAGACGAGAGGATGTCTGACTTTGTGCTGGTTCGGAGCTAGCCTCAGTGTCGCAATGTCTTTGTTAGGCCACATGTGCGTGCGCGTGTGTGATAGAAAGAAAAAACAAGTCGTTTAGTGTTCATGTGGTCTGTTGAGGGTGCCTGCAGTATTGGGGGATGGGGCCGTGATCACACACACACGCGAGGCTGATTTTGTATTCGTGCCTCTCGGTGAGCTCCTTCTGCTGAGGCCTAAACACGCAGGACAGGTGCTCCGAGGCCTGCCAGGTGACTGCGGTTTCTTGTCATCTAAAAGCCACTGGAGTATTGGCAGCATGGTCAGACCTAGGGGTGGGCATTCCCTATCCCAATGGCTAATTGCTCTTCTGGCCTTCAGGGTCTGTTTCTTGCTGAAAGTGGTCTAAAGGGAGCACTACACATCAAAACAAGTGCAAAAGTCATTTTTATCCAGGATCAAGCCAAAGTTAATGGTTTATAAAATGCAGTAACACCAACATTTGTCTAAATGATTGTTTGTAGGTGAACTATCACCAACTATCACTGGTAGATGGTAAGATGCAGAACATGAGCATTCAGCTGCCATCCTCCTACCTCACATTTCTGTAAGGCTGTTGGAAGCCTATAGGCTACACTGTGATTTAATTAAAAAAAAAAAGAAAACCATGCACTAGTGAAAACTTACTGCCCACCCCAAACCATAACCACCACCGAGTTTGGGGGAGCCTAGAATGTCATTTATGAAGCTACTTAGTGATGGATCATTGAGTATGGCTATTCATTTGGCAAGTCAGCTCAAACGGCAATGAAATAAGTTGCTAAGTAAAGACTTAAAGAGATTTGCGTCTTGAACTTGCTTCTGTATCATTGCTGTGATCTGGGTAAGCATGACTCCAGCCAGAATCTTGAGTAGCATAAACCACAAATGTGGTAGAAAACCAATGAACTCCCTTGTGTGGCTGACAGGTGTAATGCAGATATATATCTTAAATAATTACCATGAAAGATAATCTAGAAATTGGCAAACCAAACAAAATCATTTGCAACCCAGTCTTTGGGAAACACTGTCCTAAGCTACATGTTCAGGCTACTTTACAATAAACACTTAAGCTTTACAATTAAAGCCTGTAGCTTATTGAAGTCAAGTAGGCTTTTGTCATTTCAATCATATACATATACATTTCACATAGTACACTGTGAAACAAAACAACATTCCTCCAGGACCATGGTGCTACATGAAACACAGGACCACAAACACTACACAACTAACAACATAAAGTGCATTGTGTGCAAAGGTGTGCAAACATTGCAGGACAGTGCAAAGACAGACAGGTACGAAAACAAAGACCGTGCAACCGTGACCAGTTCAGTTATGGGTCTACCAGGTGCGAAGTAGCAGGATGTGCAGAAATACAATGATGTGAATCGTAAACATAGACACAGGGGATGCTGTTGCTAGAATCCTGACAAACCAAGACTAGATAGACATTACTCCAGTCTTCAGTTTCTTGTACTGGCTTCCAGTTACATACAGTATTGAACTCAGTGTTTGTGTGTCAGTCACTCAGCGATTTAGACCCTAAATATATATCTTACGTTTAATTAATATCAGCCTTGACAATCTCTTAGATGGGCAGGAACTGGTCAACTAGTGGTGCCCAGATCTTTATTTTTGGAAAGCACATTGAATGATCTCTATGTATGATGTGCAATATAAAATCTTGCCCTGCCCTGCCTGTATTTCTATCAGTCTTCATTTGCAAGGACCCCATAAAAAAGGGGCTGTAAACAACTAGATGTCTATAATGTTGTTCTTCTATAGTCTAAAAAACTTTTTCCTCCTAAATTATTCTTGTAGTACTGGTGTGTTCTGCAGTAATTGTCCACATAACTTAAATTTAAATAAACTTAAAATTATTTTATATATATATTTATTTATTTATAGTTGTGGCCACTGTCTTTATTGTCTGTTGAAAATTAATAGATTAATCTAATAGAAAAATGACATTTATCACACAGGGAAAGAGTAGAATGTTTAGGTGACGCTACAATAATGTACTTCTTTTTACATTTAAAACGTAACAAAATAAGTATATTCTGTGTGAGATATATTTTTCTAATTCAGGTAGATTTTAACCCACTGTATTTGCTGTGGGGAAGTCCTATTCATGCCACAAGAATGTAGGTGTTTTAGCTGGTGTTTCTCTAGAACACAGGGCGTGCATGTGTTCTCCAGGAACACCGGCAGTAATTTTACTCGTGGGAAAAGGGTAACATAGAATAAACAAAGACTTAATTTATTACACTTTTCAAACTGTATTTAAGCAGTAGTGGTGTCCGCACATGCTTCACATTTCAGTTTGGGATTTTTATTGTGGTTTTTACTGCTGTCAGAGGAAATGCTGAGTCATTTTTGTGCTGGTTGCCTGGTCATCCTCAGCGACACAAAGAAATTCCTTGTTTTACTTTCTCCTTCATCTGTTAAACCCGTTCATCTTTGTTTTATTCATTCAAAAGCATTTGAAAGCTTATATGATGTCTGTGCATTCATGTGTTAGGCTACATATAATGAGTCATTTTAATCTGTGTCTCCACAGAACAGAGAGTGGATGATGTTAAACAGATCCGAGAGCAGCACCCGAACAAAATCCCGGTAAGTGTTTCCCACCCCACTGTGCGGGAGATGCAAGCAAACCAGCACCCATTGAAATCTTTTGTTAGACCTAGGAGATCTGGAGTCCTTTAGAAGGTGTACAACTTTATGTTAAATAAACTAATAACATTGTTTAAAACATTTAAAAATTTATTCTAATTGGTAAAAAAAATAATAGTGTTAAAATAATGTCTACCTCCACCATGAGTGTGAAAAAAGTGTGGATTTCCTTGTTAGCCCATTTGCCCATATTGCTTTCCCATTTTTTAACACCAGGAGCAGCTGTTTACATGGCTAATGTTTCACACAGATTGTTTAACAATGTGGATTCCTATTTACTATTGTCTGGACTTGTCCTCTTACACTTTGGTCTGGACTGGTCCTCATGCAACGTTGTCTAGACTGGTCCGCATACACTTTGGTCCGGACTGCTCCTCTTACACTTTGGTCTGGACCGGTCCTCTTACACTTTGGTCTGGACCGGTCCTCATGCAATGTTGTCTGGACCGGTCCTCATGCACTTTGGTCTGGGCCGGTCCTCATGCAATGTTGTCTGGGCCGGTTCTTGTACACTTTGGTCTGGACTGGTCCTCATACACTATTGTATACTTTGGTCTGGAGGAGTCACCGGACAGTTACATCACTTATTGTTTCCTCTTTAAGTAGGTCCTCTCCCGCAAAAAAGCTCCTCCAGCTGAAAAAAGTTCCTCCAAACAGCATTCTATGAACAATAATAGTCCTCAAACCACAAAAAAAGCGGAAACAGTTTTATGGACTATGAAAAAGTCCTAGTCCAAAAGCACAGATTGCTCAGATCAATTTAGGAACCTTTTTTACTAAAAGGGCTTGTAGGGGCTTGTCACAAAGCTGCTTGTACATCTGATTACATATTTTGGTGAACGTTGTGTCTGCATGTGTTCTAGAGGTCAAGAAGGCCACAAGGTCAGTAATCTCTTTTTAACCATGCCCGACTGCCCCTCCTGGGATTTCATTTACACAATAAAACAACCTTAACTCTGAACAGTCACAGAATGAGTCGGTAGTTGCCTTAGCAGCATGGGGCTGGTGGAATCAGCATATCTAAGCACCTTCATGAAAGAGAATAGGGGTGTGACCAGTCACCTCTTTGGACTGAGCTGCCAGGCTATAAACCTGTTGAGCAGTATTGTTACACAAGCTGACCATTAGGATTAGGTGACAATCAACTTCCCATCTGCTGCATGCGAATACACACTCAAGCTCACAGTGTGTCCTGTTCCGAAAGAGTCCCCAACCCTCAGGGCATTCTAATCCTGCTAAGAACAGTTTTTCCCACTCAGTCCTTCAGAGCACTGCTGCATCACACCTGTTTCAGCTCACAAGCTAATGATCAACCCTCAAAGGAGGAAGAATGTTGTCTGCATTCAGAAAAAAACAGCAGACAACTTGTGGCTGGTTAGTGCGGTGCTGATATCCTACCAAGTCCTATAATGTCTTTAGACGGAGGTAAATAATATTGCTTATCTAGATTTTGCTTTTGTTTTTCTGAGGTCCATTTACATTGTCTGTGTGGTTTTATGTACCAAAAAGATGCACAGTTCATATTTACATGACATAACAAACCACTCTTTGCTGGTTTTTGCAAACAGAGCTAGGCAATATGACCATTTTTATTTCTATCATGATAAATTACACCACCAGGTCAGATTATGCTTTTCTGAGCATATTGTGGATCTGAGTACTTGCACTAGTGCTGCACACTGTGAAATGGTGAATAAAAAACGTGTGTGCATCATTTTTGATGATTTGATTTTTGTCTATTCCAGCTAATCAGATTTTCAAAAAATTATGGTGTAGTGGTACAGCGGTTCAGTACATGTTCGGTATAATGAGGAGAAAAAAGCACAACCCCCTCTCTAAATACATAAGACTAGGCTTCTTTTCATTGATGTGAACATCCACTCCAGGGGTCAGAGGTCATACTGTTTTTGTAGGGCTGATAAACAACAAAGGCAGCTGCTCACAATTGGCTCCAGCACTGAAAAGCAGCTCTTTTGATTTAGCATAAATGAAAGAATGAAGTGCTTCAGTTTGTTCCACTTAGGCAAAATTGAAAAATTCAGAGATTAAGCACCACCCACTCCCAAACAAACCGAACCCTTGCTACAGCAAGGGAGTATTTTGCAAGTTTGTCGAATCGATGTCACAATTTTGTAATATCGCAAAGAAAAAATATAATGTGCGTCCTGTATGTCTATTAATGATGATGCATTTGATGTAACTGCATTATTTACTGTGTTCAACCAGCACCATACAGCTCAATTGAGCACATTCATGTTCTACACCTACTCCTCCAGCTCTTTAGTAAACTGTGCCACAACTGACCAAGGGCCATCGAATCATGGACTAAGTGTATTATAAACTTTTAGCAGAATAAGGCCAAAAAAACCTACAAGGAAAAAAAAATTTTTTCCAAAACAGCTTTTTGGAAAATGTGCATGCCTAAGAAGGAATAAATGAGAACTGTGAGATCTTAGTTTGTTTTTCAGACTGACCTTCATTGTTGTTGTCTTACTTTGTTCAAAATATTGAGTTTGGAACTGTGACCCCTTAAATTAACCAAATTGAGTTGACTATCGTTGACTCAAAAGAGTTGAGTGGCATTACACCCCTAACTGTAATGTGATGTATTTTATATGCTTATATTATTACTTGGTAAAAGAAAATGTTTACCTCTCAGTGATGAGCAAGAACTCTAAATCCTGTTTTTCTTTTTTTTTAATCCTTATTTCAGGTCATCATTGAGAGGTACAAGGGGGAGAAGCAGCTCCCCATGTTGGACAAAACAAAGTTTTTGGTTCCTGACCATGTGAACATGAGTGAACTCATCAAGATCATCAGGTAAAACAAACAGATTTCCAGGGTGGGCTCCTACTATTCATTCAGTCAGAAATAACAGTATTCAGAATTTTTACCTCTTTGGGGCGACCACCTTTAGTTCTTGCCAGATTTAGTTAATCCTGTAGAAGTGCACTGAATTAACAGCTGTTGAAGTAAATGTAAGAATAATTATTTAACTGGAGTTGAAGTTACCATGTTTAAAGGCATCATCTGGAATTGTCAGAATCTTCATTGAACACTGCAAACCCCCTCAGCTCTAGTGCAGGTGGCTGAGGGGAGACGAGCCAGATGTTCTGAATTTGAACCAGATCCTCATTGATATTCCTCCTCAGTGCTGCATATGAAAGGAGGTTTAAAATAGAAGCAGGTTAAAATAGAAGTGCTGATGGCCTGTATTTTGTCTGGGTGCTGCCACTAGGAGGCGCCTGCAGCTGAACTCCAACCAGGCCTTCTTCCTGCTTGTGAACGGCCACAGCATGGTATCCGTTTCCACGGCCATTTCTGAGGTCTACGAGCGCGAGAGGGATGAAGATGGCTTCCTGTACATGGTGTACGCCTCCCAGGAGACTTTTGGAACAGCAGTCCTGCAATAAATGCCTCCAGGCTCCTCCTTCTGGACAATAATTACATCTTCCCCCATCCCCATTCATCATAGACCACCTCTACACAAAAGCAGATAGGACCACAGGAGCTAGACCCATCGTTCTTTTTCTTTTTTTTTGTTTAGACAGCCCTGTTGACTCCCAGCTATTATCATATCCCACGTTTTGTCCCTTTTTGACATTGAAGATCAATAAGGGACCTTTTTGTTTGGGTAGACTGAGACGTCTTTGGTTGTTGCAGTAATGATCAGCTAAAGGGGAGTGAAAAGCCTGAAAAAAAGCAACAAAGGAATGAAAGGGTTTATTTTCTTTACCTGTGTAGATCTGTGCATTTTTAGACACTGCCCGCTCAAGAGGATTTACAGAAACGGTTGTGTCTGTGTATGATTGTGGTCTAGATTTAGTCCAAAAAAAAATGACACGTTAGATCTAGATATTTTCTTTTACTGGGAAAATCTTAAAGAAAATAGGCAAGTTTTGGTTATGCAAAATGTTTGATGTGAGTGCAGCACCCTGATTCAGGTACAACTTTTTATCACTTTCTCGGTGGCAGGGTTGCTAAACTCCTATCCAGACACAATGTATTTAATTTTTTTTTACTTGAGGGGAAGCTGTCGGCTTGTACACATGTATTTCGAGCTCTTTTCTTATTCAAATCTCCGAGAGAGGGAGTTTTAAGGTGAAGCCATTTTTGGGCACTCGCGTGTCCATTGGGAACAGGATGGCCTCCGTTAGCTGTATATACCCAAACTGCTGCTGATAAACCAAATCCTATCTGAGGAGTTTAACAGTTCTGCCTTTCCTCTCTCTCTCCCCTCCAGCTTTCTTTAAAGAAGGCTGTTGATGTAGAGTCATTTGGATCCGTGGAATTTTCCCCACTTTACGTTCGATGCTTTCTCTGAGTGATTGTGGGCCACAGATGTAGAGGAATGGGGTACAAAAATGCTGTCAGAACCCTGCTATGATTGTAGTGCAAAAGCTTTGTGATGCAGATATAGGAGAAATTTAAAAAACGATCATCAAAACAAGCCAGACATGTAGGAAGAGACCATAAGTGAATGAATGTTGTTTTGCAAAGCGCTGTGGGTGTGCTGTGACGTGCAGGAAGGTGCCTGTTTTAAACGAAGACTGACGTCACTTTAGCAGGTGCAGGCAGCCGTGCGTTTGGCTACAGAAATCCCTGCTTTTCTTCTGGTGCACGCTTTTTAGAAATCCTGATTTTAATAGAGGGTTATTTACGCCTTTATAAACGCATTTGTGTGCTACTGTACGCCAATGTTGGTATGTCTTAAGGATAATTGTACAAAACGTTTAGATGCCTTTTATCCTGAGCGTTTCTTTGCATTTAGCTTGTCTTGTTTTTATTTAAAGAGATGTTTCCTTGTAAAAATGTTCATATGCTATACTCGTGTGTAATGAACAAAATAAAGAAATAAACGATAGGTATTTGTTTGAAAGCCGGAGTAATGGAGAGCAGAGGTGTGTGTTTTATAGATTTTCACCTCTGTCTCATCCCACCTCTTCTAAATCTCTACATTCACAGCAGCACTACGTTGTGCTTTTCTTGATATTTGCTATTTTGAAGCGTAAATTGAGAACAGAACAGAATTTGCACCACAACTGCATTTCACATCAAGATATTAGACTAATGAACTGGGATATAAGGAAAATCCGGGGCGAGTTACTGAAATACCATCAGGTTCTCCTGCTTCAATTACTTATATGCTGTCATCTTCAAATGTTTTCAACTCATCAAATTACATTCTTTAGTGAAAATCAGTTAACACACTTGCATATGGCATTTCCTGCAATATGATACAATCAGAAATTGCACAAAAAAGTGCAGAATATGTTAATTCTCTGTAGGCTTCCCCAGCGCTGATCCTGGTGGCCCAGAGTCGAGCACAGTTTAGGGATTTGGCAGTTAACATGTGACTTGGAACAGGTGAGTCTGAGAAACACACTGTGCGGGATACCAGCCCTAAGGGACCGAAGCTGCAGACCCCCTCCTGTAGAGGATGTGTTCATATTTTCTCTTTAAAAACCAACAAAATGGCATTTAACCAGGGGTGCTCAAACTTTTGCGTATGACTTCAACATTTACATAATCAGATCAGCTAAAATATTAAAATCACTAACCGCTGGAATGAAGGACATTAAATATGTCATCTTATTACAGTTTCACCTGTCAAGGGTTGGGGATATATTAGGCAGCAAGTGAACAGTCAGTTCTTGAAGTTGGTGTTGGAAGCTGGAAAAAATGGTGAGCGTAAGGATCTGAGCCACGAGAGCCTTATGATGATGAGTCAGAGCATCTCCAAAATGAAAGGTCTTGTTGAGTGTTTTAATGTGATGGCAGATTGGTGTATATAAAAGGGTTCTATAGTGTCAATTTTAATCAAATTTGACGGTCACTATACTAGCTGTACATCGGCACAAACACACCCAGCTTCTTTTGGTAACAACTGGAAACAAGTTTAATTTTGAAAATTCTCAACTTGATACAGTATACAAAATAACTCTGAATACAAACTCCATTCAGCCTCCACTGTTAAATACAAAATGGCCAAAATAATACATGAAAAAGAGATTACCATTCAAGTTCCATCTTTTTTTTACTGATAATAAAAGATGCTGACTACATACATATTCCAAATGTACAGAACGAATACGTGTCATAAGGCAACATGCATAGCTGACAGCTGCAAGTTCTGGCTAAAAGAGTAAAGGAATAAAGTTCTGCAGACAACTAAATTAAGCTGTGAACACTTACATTTACTTTGAAATGGGTGTTTCAACATGGAAGTGCATTGTGTATTGGGCTGCTAAAGTGAAAAAACTGGCTAAGGTGCAGTTTAGTAAACCTACATTTGCTTACGATGACTGTTTGATGGCTAGCCTGTGGAGCCCATAACTAGGAGCATGCTTTATGTACACTGGTAGGTATGAAACATTATCAGTTAAGAGTTTTCTTTCACAACTTTGTCCAAATAATCAATAAAAAGGTATAAAACTGATCAACCACTGAAAAGGGCCACTTCAGGCAGTGATGGGTTTTAAACACCATTATGGTTTAAAATTAAGATATGGATTAGCTTCTCTACCTCGCGTTCGAGCTGGTGCCAGTAGAAGCATTTTGTCTTAGCTCTGTCCCAGCATCAACTAAGCAAAAAAACATTCAGATTTTAAACCACTTTAAAGATTTCCAAAATAATTAAAAACGAACTCTAAAAGCACATCATCCAAAAAGACTGTGTACAATTCGACAAGACAGGGCTTGTTATAAAAAGGTCAAGAGTCTTTCCTGGGTAGTACGTTTTTCATGGCAATTACATGGCACATTTATAAAAACAAAATGTAACCACACGATATAAAACAGTAATGCACGTAAGTGTTCTTCCATAAGGCTTCTAAAACCTGTGCATTGCTGCAGATAGAGTCAATACCATCGCCTTTTCCTTAGAACTGGATAATGGCAGTGTTTAGTTTCCAATGTCATACCAGAGATGTGCAAGATACAGCCATCTTTGGACACTACTGTATGAGGTCAGTAGTGATGTCTGTACGAAACGCCCAGTTAGATTGGGCACGAGGCCGATCGCAGACCTGAGAAGGGAGACAACGAAGTGAGAAGAACACAACTGTGTACAAATTCTCTCTTTGCGACAAACCTTTCTAAAGATTTGTCTAGTCAAGCATGGTGTCGTTTTGTTCTTTGGTTTTATTACTCCTTGTAATGTTCAACTTGAAAACTCCAAGGTAACAATCATAACCGTTTTCTGGCGTTTCCCAGCCAGTTGCACAGCGGCATTTGGAGAAGCCAAGGCTGAAGTGTCATTCCAAGTGCTTCAGCTGTGGACAGAGCCTTTTTCCTGTGGGGGGTTTTCGGTGAGTGCAAGTTCATACACAGACGAGGACTCCGGTCCAAAAGAAAATTGCATGCGTTCTCAAAAACGCACCTAGTCACCAGAGTCCTGGCTGTCTGACTGAGGTGAATACTTGAGACGAAACATGCCTGCAAAAATACAAACAAGCATTAACTATGGCATCATTTTCTAATTTCAACTGTGCTGCACTAATTATCCTCCAAAAAGTATTCTGTGGATTCATTTATTCATGACACATCATAAAATCACCAGCAGATAGAGCGGGCGATCTATTGATATAATAGTTTAACTCTGATCTTTTGTTTTTGTGATAGAAAATACACTTTTTTCAGAACATTGTTAACGATTAGTGATGTCACTGTAAAATGTACTGTGTAAAGTGACTATTAGTCATTGTGAACACGCTAAGCACCACAACGAAATGTGACCTGTGCATTTAACCCATCACACGTGCACACGTGGAGCAGCGGGCAACTATCAACAGCACTCAAGGAGCAGTGTAGTAGGACAGTACTTTGCTCAAGGGTACCTCAGTAGTGCCCAGGCTGGGACGTGAACCTGCAACCTTCAGGTCCCAAGCGCAATTTCCTAAGCACTAAGCCCCCACTGTAAGGTTCCCTTTAATGTAGTTTTAAGAGGGTTTTAGAGACTCAAGTTTTACAGATATTCTTTAGGCATTCTACAAAACAAAGGTTCATCAACATTAGTAACACAAATTTGAATATAACCACAATATCTTGATAGTATTAACAAAATAATGTTCTCATTCTATAGATTCTATCTGTAAATAATGTAGATAAACCTATAATATATAAAATCCCTATAAAAAGTAATAACAATTATTACTTCAGGTGAGCACAATCAATACCTTGCTGAGTAGAGTCCATTGGTGGCTGTTTGCAATCTTGTGCGCGATGGCCGCTCAGCCCACAGTTGTAGCAGGACATATTCCCTGTCTTCTTCGGTCCCGAGCCTCCATTTCCCATCATACCATGGGGCTGGTAAACATTAGCCCCTCCCCCTAAAAAGCCCTGCATGGGAGGCAGGACGAGATTCTGCGAGTCGTGTGATAGGTTACTGCTGTACAAGGGTGGAGCCACCAAGGGGTAAGAAAAGGGAGAGGTTGAACCACTTCCTGTGAGCAGAGGGCTAAAGTGGAACAGAGGCCCCAGTGTAAACACTGATGTTCCGGAAAATGGGTGCGGGAAATAACCACTGTAGCTGGCCGGCAGCGTTCCGTAGGAGCCACAGTTTCCGCTGCAGCCACATGAACTGCACACACATACCGTTGGACCTGAACTTGCACCGTTTGCTTGGCCTGAACCATAACCTATTGCTTCTGTCGTGACTGGACTAGAACTGGGCGGGGCTACAGAGGCGCTGTTGACGTTGTAGGTGTTCCCAGACACCGCTGCCACAGGAACACTGCCGGCTGTTCCCAAGGGGACAGTGCTGACGGGCGGGAAGGCTGGTTTGGAGGTCAAAGTGGAAGAAGAGCAGGAAGAGGTGGGGGCAGAGTGAGGGTACTGACCTGTGCGAGAGTGAGCAGGCGAGGAAGACACCTGCAGGTGTAGTGGTGGGTGAGAGACGTGATGGAGAGTGTTGGAGGTTGTGGTAAGAGCGGTGCTCGTCTCCACCATCAACCCGGTTGGAGAACGCAGGACTGCTAAGGGTCCGCGAACCCCAGGGCCTTCTTGGTGCCCCTGCAGAGCGCCGTCTACGGCCATGCTTGGGAACAGGCTTTCCAGGCGTACACTGACAGCCATACCAGCCCCAGTGGGTTTGGCCTTTTCCTCAGTACAGAGTGGTGGAGGGCGGGGTTTACGGGCGGAGTTTATTCCTCGCCCTGGGGACAGCAGGGGGAGGGAGGGAGGGGTCAGGTTGCTCAGGTGTGACTGCGACAGCAAAGGGTCGTTTTGGACTGGGAGAACCTGAGCTGTGGGTCGACTGGGGCCGACGGAACCAGCAGCGTTGAGCAGGAAACATGGTCGTTCTTTTTCACCGGACTCAAAGCCAGGGTCTGCACCTGATGTGAAACCCACAAAGTGTCAGGTTTATATTCATTAGAATAGTACAGCAGACACTGTCACAGATTTACGGAAAAGGTACTAAGTACAGAACCCAAACAAAATAAAACATGGCCAGAAAGTAACAAAGAAAATAACTCTATTTCTACAAAATGTATTGTTCTGTCACACATAAATTGACCTGATCTAAAGTCTTCATAGCTCCTCTACACAAGGAACTGCTGCTGCCCATTTATACTAAGAACTATTATTTACATTTATATTTATATTTATTTTGTTATTTTTCTT
>JBBPDA010000034.1:23649139-23687531 GCA_037974385.1 Arnoldichthys spilopterus
GAGAGAGAGAGAGAGAGAGAGAGAGAGAGAGAGAGAGAGAGAGAGAGAGAGAGAGAGAGAGAGAGAGAGACTGAGTGTGTAGTTTTAGCATCATACATGTTTATATGTAAAAAAGAAATGCTTGCGGTGTGGAATGTGCACTTCGCCTGTAAACACTTCATGCGCTACCTGTGATCACTCAGTTGTGAGCACACAAACGACTGTAAATTACTTTGTGTGGCGTTATGAGCTGCCACAGTGCAGTCTGCATATAAACAATTTATGTGCTGTCCATGAGAAAGACTGTGGGCGTGACTGCACGGTGCGAGCAGAAACATGCAGGTGGCCAGTTGCCATGTTCTACAACATACTTGACCTGGCGGCAATAAACGTACATATACTGTACAAGGCATGTACAGGATCCACAGAGAAACGAGTGTTCATCGCTCGCTTCTGAAGACCCAGAAGAACGTAGAAGGAAAAAGTAACAAAAACACAACTTAGACAAACATCTGTTCCTCGCCTCCTCCATAGAATTATAAGCTACAAATGATTGCATAGCTTTTGTGAAAGTATGCATTCATATATTAAATGCGTTCCTTCTGGTAACCACCTGAATGACATGAACTATCTCTCTCTCTCGCTCACACTCACAGAAAATAATAATAAACAATAATTAAATTTAAAATGATCTAAAATGATAAGTAAAACACAGACTGTTGCAGACACAGAGAAAAAGTATATTTACTATATTAAATATTTTTGAATAACTGAAGCTGTAATTTTTCTGCTGTATTTCAGACTACTCTATACAGTTGTGTATATATTATTTGTTTAATATTCGCATCTTCAGCAACTGGGGGATGACATCAACTGAGTTTAATTTAATGAGTTTGAGTTTAATTAGCAAAACAGAAGGTGTTAAGGTGGAGGAATTGAAGAAGGTGGGCGGGCAATAAAGAGGGGAGGGGTATTTTGCTGGAGAGTGTCATTTTTTAAAGATTTAAATATTCTTTATACATTTTTCTTCTATTTTTTGGTACAGTACCACTGATTATAGGACCAAAAAGCTGAATGTCAGACAACCTGTGTTTATAACGGGTCTATGGTATTGCTGCGAATAATCATATGCGTTATTGATCATCATAATTCATTTGCATACAGTTGAAAAAGATTTTTTTCAAACTGAATGGAATTCTGAACACTGTGTAAAGCCTCAAAATTTTCCAGAGTAAGTCAGACACTAACTTATTAACTTGAATTGCAAATTTCAACAGACTCGTAGGTTTATCCCGCAGTGATAGCAAAGCAAATAATCACTAATATTCATGCCTACACTACGTATTTTTAATTTCAAATGCAAGCAAAACACAAAACAGCCCTGTACACACACATGTACCTGAGAGACAAACTCTACTACTTCCTGAGACGTCTTTCCAACAGTTGTCAGTGTAGAGTCAGACCAGAGAACCTGAGAAAATGAGAGGGTGAGGCAGAGAAAACAGGAAAATATCTAAAACATGTCATTCAGAGGTGACTGATAAGACAGCTACATGCTATGGATGAGCTGGTTATCAGACTGTTGGTGTGATTGGTAACTGACCTCCAGAGTGTACTCGGCTGACGTGTCTGCCTTGTGTGTGATTCCCTTCAGCTCAATCCTCTCGACCCGAACTGGAACATATAAACAAAACTTTCAGAAAACATGCATAAACATGGATGAAACGAACAAAGAGTGTGGAGAGGAGCCTCCGTCCGTATCAGGATTTGTCTTTAACATTGAACCTTTAGGCCGGGGGTCCTTAACGCTGATCCTGGACGCACGGCACTGCTTGCTGAATCCCCTCATACACTTACTAAACCTGGCAGTTACACAGTGAGTTGAACCAAGTGGGTTTGAGCAGGGAAATCAGAAAACTGTGCCAGATAATTTTTTAGCCAGTATTCCAGCACATTTTTGCGACTGGGTTTGATGGGATTCGGTTGATTACAGTTCGATACTGGGGTTTGCACTCAGTAAAAAACATGATGAAACTTCACACAATATGCTACATTTCCATGAGCACATGTGCTACACACATGTTGTGTGAGGGAAACATGCCGCAGGTCTTTCCTTCCAGCTGCTGTCAAACTATACAACAAACTGTAGACCAATTTCTGGGCAATGCAGTTACACAATACAGTCGGTGTAATATACATTAACAGATAATGTGTACAGGCAATACATAGTTGATGCCTTTTACGTACAATACACAGTAAATGCAGTTAAGTACAATACACATGTTATGTGCAATTAAACTTTTGGTAAATATGTAGATTTATAAATTTGTAACTTTCTAATTATTTATCTTGTCTTCTTGCTACTACTGTTAACAATGCAAATTTCCCCATGCGGGACAATAACGGCTTATCTTATCTCTTATGAAAACAAATTATAAAGTGAAACGTTTTTTATTAAAGTTCAAATACAGCAGTGTAATCATAAGCAAAAGCAACATATCAGTACAAAACACTGCATGCAGTAAAATTATATCAAATGAACTGAATTCAATAAACACACACTGATCTGTATTTATCACATCGATCGGCTCATGCACTATTTTGGTTTAGGCATCACTACAGATGGATTTAAATTCGTTGCTACACCCCAAATAGTTTTTTTCTGTAACCTGAATAAAAAATACTGAATGAAGCGATTTCTTAAACGTAGCTCTACTGTTTCATTGGCTCAAGCTGTCAGTTTCTATTTTTTCCTCAAACAAAATACTGTGATACAAATGTCATATTTTTTGCCATTTTTATTCAACTTACACTACACTGACTATTCCAGCAAAGAGTCATGTAGAGGATCCAAAAATATGTGCACTGGCAGTCGCAAAATTTCAGACAGACAGTGACACAAACCTCATTTAAGACACAAACACACATATGTGCATACTTGTATACACTCACACTCGCGCACACACAAGCAAGCGGGAACATATCCGGAGCCAGTGCCATACACAGGCCAGTGAGTTAAATATACCCTGCAGACTCAGCACTTCCTGCAGTGTGTGTGTGTGTGTGTGTGTGACGGAGTATGTGTGTGTGTATGTGCAGGGGGAATAGGGCCTGAATGGATTTCTGTGTGTTCAGTGTGTCCTATCAGAGGATCAGAGAAAAGTAAACACGGTAAACCTTGCCCTCTCCAACCACCCCCCCCCCCATCCCCCCATCTCTCTTTGATTCATTCAGGTCTCTTGGTTCACGAGGCTCCTCTTAGATCTCTGTTACATAGTGAAGGAGGGTGTTAAAAGAACACTCAGCATTTTTTATTGATCTCTACGTGCTGCATCTGTATTATAGAGTGGAATAACACACGGTCATTTCCCTTCACTTAAAAAATGGGCAAAGAAAACCTGCGTCTGTGTGTTTCAGGCTATCCTAGAGACAGGCAAGTCTGAACCCATCTGGAATGTTCCTGTAGAAGCGGACGCCTGCTCCTTCCTAGACGCCCACTCAACCCCTCATTATACTCTGCGGGTTTAGCTAATGTGCATGTGTGTGTGAGTTTGTGTGTGTGGCTCAGTGAAAGTGAACAATAAACACAAGGGGAAAGTCAAGGAGAGTGAAACGGTGGAAAGAAAGAGATTTGTGACGTATCTGTGTGATAATAAAGCCTTATTTCTGCTCATTTATGTACAAAAATAGAAACGTTGCAACCATCACTTCTCACAAACATACTTTTCGTTCGTGTGGATGTCGAGTAGTACGTCCACTAGAGGGCAGGATCAAGTGTTTCTGACAACAACAAACATTGTGGGCAGTGGTGGCCTAGTAGATAGGACGCTGCCTTTGGGACCTGAAGGTCGTAGGTTTGTCTGTATGAACGAAAGGCTCCGTCGGTGTCAGTATACATGTTTAATGTTGAACATAAATGAGCCTTAAGGCTGCATTTCCACTGCCTGCTTAAAGTGACCCTATTCTTTTTTAATATATGATCCAGATTAGATATGTCTTATGACTATGTAAACAAGAAAAATGCACATTAATCAAATATTCTCAGATCTTTTTCAGGCCTACCTCATGTAGAAAACAAAAATATGTGATAATATATTTGATGCCATGTGACTATTATCTAAACAGACCGATTGGAAATTCCCTGCCATTGTTTTTGCATTTTAAAGACATATGGCGCTACTTTGATGGGCAAACTTTAACCACATATCACTAGCAATCACTGACGCACTAAAAAAAATCTGCCTTGAATTACCTGATAAAAATGTGTACATTAGTCTCAAATGACTGCAATATATCACACCCAAAAGATTATTGCTAAAAGAGAGTAAATGAAAGGCAGTTATTGGTTTGGTGTAACATTCTGAATTAAAGTGGGACCAGTGTACACATTTAAATCAAGTCATTTAAGACACTTTTTACTCTCTGCCTTAAAATGGAACCAATATTTTGTGGACCGCTCCAGTGACTCTGGTTGTTTACTTGTTTCGGTAACCAAACTCTCTTGTAGGTGCATGGATTTTAAGTGTAAACAGAGCCATAGAGTCACTTATGAATGCAGATGTAAACTACAAGTCAAAAAAACAGATATAGGCATAACATCGGACCTGCAGTGTAAGCACGACCTAAATGAGAGAAAAGCCGAAAAAACTGAGGAAAATAGAGAGAGACAGAGAGAAAGAGAAAGAAATAGAGAGGAGATTCCATTAAGCTGCTTAATGTGCAATTTGAGGGAGAGAGAGCGAGAGAGAGCGAGAGAAAGAGAGAAAGAAAGGAATAGAAAGGACAGAGACTATGCAAAGAGGTAGAGGGGAGAGAGTGTAGGAGTTGAGTGGGAAAGGAGTACATGAGTAGTATTTTAGAAACAAGAGCTGGTTTTATGTGCACCACACACTCATATACACACACACACATATACATATCCTCCTGCTGTTCTTGACTTTCCACCAAGGCATCATCACACTTCTCAACCCCCACTCACCACCCATGGACATTATGGGTGCCCACCTGCCACCCCCCACACACAACACTGAATCATCGCCTCGCTGCAGGTGCTGCTGACCTTAAGGCTCTCTCTTCTCTGCCTTAACCAGATTAGACCCTTTCCAAAAAAAGCCTGTATGTTTTCATGTATGAACCCTGAATGAAGGCAAGTTCATTTTTGTGAGCAATTTGTGTCCAAGAACAACTTTCACACAAAGAGCTCACATGTGATAACCATCACATTATAAAAGACCATTTAAGCATTTATGCATCATACATTTCCATAAAAGGCAATCATGCATTCACATACTTCCTAAAGTATAAATGTAAGGTGCAAAGCAGCTGTGCCTGATACACTCATACCAGTGCCACACGCACTACCATAACACTACCATGTCAGTGTTGCTGCGGTGCTATGAAGGAGTCACCAGCCAAAAATATATATGCTCATAGTACATAATAACATTTACTGTAGTGTAATGGGCATAAAACATTACATGTATATATGTATTTAATATTAATCTCTTTAAAAATGACAAATTCTCTCTAGTTCTCTATTAGTTCTCTTTTCCTCTGCAGAGATTATCGCCTTTGAAGCACAGTCATCAGTTACCATGCCCTACCACACAGGCCTCCAAAGTTCAGAGGACAACGGTCTAGTGTAAAAGTTGAGGCATTATCATCTACTGCAGCATCAACTGGCTTGAGTGTTTGTTCTGGCTGGTTAGCTCATCAGATGTGTAGCCTCTGTTACCTACCACAAAGCACAACAAAGAGACTGGAACCCATTTGTCCTTAGTTTGGTGTTTTGTTTACAACCTTTTAAACCACAAACCCAACCACATATTCAGCACGGTCATAAATAATTTAACTAAATTTATAACTCCATAACACTCTCTCTACTCTCATTTTCCACACACATGCACACACGCTCTTCTACAAGCCCTGAGGGCTGCAGCTGCTGCATACCTGATGGCAGGCCTGTTAATCCAGGGCATTCAGCCCTTCTCTTGGCTTTGGTTACTTGCCCAATACAGTCTAGCACACACTGTACATTTACACACACACAGGCACATAGACACACACTGCATTACCCAAGTTCAAATGGATGAAAATGTATAACATATTCATCCGCCTGAACCTGGCACAAAGAACTTCAAAGAGTCCAGAAAAATGGCTTTGTTCCAAGAGAGTGAGGATCCTTTCAGTGAACTTCATTAGACTCCTTAAACACAGGTATTTAGATGGAAGAAAAGAGGTCATCGCTGATTAGAAAGGATGTGGTGGTTTTAATAATTAAAAAAAAAAAGGTTTGCGTGTTTATTTTAGATTTACAAGTGTTTTTTTCTTTTCATTTTTGATTAGGTACAACACCATAGCCCAGCTCAGTTACAGAGCATTTAAAACCAGAAACAAATGTTGATACAAATGGCATAAACTTTGGTTACACATGATTTTGATAGTCCCACATTATCTACAGACACTCAAATTATTAACTAATTGGTGAAACTCTCCAACCCAATCTTAAACCTGACTCTATCCCAGGGGTGCCCAAGTTTGGGCCTGGATAGCCATTGTCATGTACAGTTTGGTGATTTCCTTGCTCAAGCACACCTGGTTCATCTGACCTGTTCATTGCCAGGTTTAATGGGTGTGTTTGTGAGGGGGGGACTACTAAACTGTTGGACATCAGTCCTCTAGGATCAGTTTGCGCACCCCTGTGTTAGAGTCTTGTTTTAAGATTAGGATCAACATCGAATATACAAACCGTATTTCCAGAAAAGTTTTTTTTTAAACAAAACTCTTGAACTTTTATTTAAATTATACAATTTGAAAGGAAATATTTTCAGGTCAGTATTTTGTAAATAAAGTTAGAATTTGACGCCTGCAAGACACTCAAAAAGGTTGGCACCACCACTGTGCTACATCACCTTTCCTTTAAATTACACTGCTTAATTGTTTGAGAACTGAGGAGACTAACTGCTGCAGTTCTGCAAGGGGATTATTACCCATTCTTGCTTGATACAAGACTTCAATTGCTCATGTCTGATTTTTTAGCTGTGTTTCTGTACAGATTTTCTCTTTGCATAACAGAGTCTCAGGTTGGATTTCATGAGGCAGCAGAAAAAGTCAGTGTTAACTGACTAAGGCTTCCTGAAGTCCTACCCAGCCCATGGCAATATTTATCACAGTAGCATGACAGTTTTTAATGCACTGCCTTCTGAGGGCTTGAACGTTTCCAGCCTACAGGGACTGTGGTTTCTACTCTAGACCACAAAGCTCTACAGAGGGTGGTTAGATCAGCACTGCGCATCACCAGGACTGAACTTCCAGCCATGCAGGACCTCTACAGTCAGCGTTGCAGAAAGAAGACCCAGAGGGTCCTCTCTGATCCCAATCATTCCAGCCACAGCCTCGTCACACTCCTGCCGTCTTGGAGTATCCAATCCCCCACCAGCAGATTCAGGGAGATTCTACCCAAAAGCCATCAGGCTACTGAACTGCTGAACACTGAACACCTCATAAGAACAATGAACACTTTTGACACTTTTTTTGTATAAGAATTCACTTGTCACGTCATCACCGTTTTATTGTATATGAGTGCCTTTATCTTCTTCTTTTATATTATAATAGTTTTTAATCCTTCTTGTGTTATCTTTTCACTATTTTATTCTTTTATTATTTTAAAAATATTATTTATGTGTGCAATTTCTGAGGAGGTTCCAAGTCCAAAAATTTCAGTGCTGGCAATGATGTTCCATTGGTGCCTGTATATGACAATAAACTTGAACTTAAATATTCCGTAAACTTTTCACTCATACTTTGCTCTGTCCCTTCTTTTTGAGTGTGTTGCAAGCATCAAATTCTAAATTTATTTATAATTACAAAATACATTTAAGTTTATCAGTAAAAACATTGGAAATCTTTTCAGCTTCACTGTTTACAAATCACACATTCTTGTTTTTATTTCATTTTACAAAAAATCACTAATTTTCATACAACATAAGGTTTGCAATAAAATGTTTTTTTAACTAAAGTTGGTTAAATTGAACATAAATCTAGGTATCTAGATATAGTCTAGCAGAGTTATAGCTATAATTTAAAGTTGCCCAAGCTGGGAACAGTGGCATGTTTGCTGGCAGAGCATGACGAAATCACTGAAAGCTGAAACTAAGTGTGCAGTATTTTTCATAGTGGAACAATTTTACTGTACATTTATTTATAAACAACATTCACTCCTGCTTCAAAGGTTTTTAAGGGGTGTAAATGTCATGCCAGGATATTGTGTCAGCAATTGTCTGAGAGCATGAACAACAACGTATGTGTGTGTGTGTACTGACAGACTGACGAGGCTTTGTGTACAGAGGTTTTGTACTGATGAGAGGCATGTCTGTGGTTATGAGGTAATGCAGTTCTGCTGATATTGGCTTTTGAGAGGAAGGAAAGACATCATCCACACTTCCAGGCGTTTCCGGTCCTAACCCATCACAAGCCTACAGACTTCTTTATGAGAGCCGATGCACACGCACAATTATCATTCAGTTCTTTAACAGGCAGAAGGGTCAAATTTCACACTACTGCAGTTAAATGTGCTTGCCGATTTTTTAAAAAGGAACTCAATCAGGCCAGTGCTAGTGATAGAAAATGACTCAATTCTTTATTGTTAAGGGCTTTTCAGTGAAGTGACTGGTGTTTGTCACATTTACTGTAAGTTAGGGGCCGTAGGGTGTAGAAATTTCCTACCAGCTTTCAGTATCGTTGCCTTGTTGTTGTATGTTGTCCCAGTCAGAGAAAAAAACTCTGTGTCTCCGAAAACATAACATTACATGAAAAGGAAAGCGTTCTTAAGTTTCATGGTAAGGTAATAGAACAGCAAGTCATTAACCATGTATATTGATTCGTTCATCATGAAACGTCACCTGACACAATGTAAAGAGATGATTTTTTAAATAAAATCTATATACTCTGTTAATCCCAGAGGGGAAATTAACCTCTGCACTTTACACAGCCAAAGCAGTGACCACACACTCACACTGAGAGCTATGAGCAGGTAGCACACACACAAGGAGCCAATGAGCACAAACACCTAGAGCAGTGGGCAGCCACATAGCCGCAGCACTCTGGGAAACACTGGGGGTTAGATGACTTGCTCGTGGATACTTCAGTCGTAGGTGTAGAGAAAAGGGAAGGTGCTGTTTGTTCACTCTCCCCTTCCACATTTTTTCTGCTAGTTCAGGGAATCAACCAACCCTTCGGTCACAAACCCACTTCTCTAACCTTAAGGCCACAGCTGCCCCAAAGCTGAACATACCACGTGCCTCCAAGAATATATCTTAAGCTGATATATTAAACTTACGTAAACAATTGTTTAAAAACTATACAAAGTTTTGTTCTGACAGTGACAATAACTAAGGAATTAATCTTGAACACTGTTGACCACTAATGGCATGTGCTCTGTGGAGTGTAGCCATTTACTTGACATAAAAGTGACCATATGTTATTATAAACACACTCAAGCACCACAACAAAAGATGACCTCTCCATTTAACCCATCACACGTTCACACATGGGGCAGCAGACAGCTATCAACAGCACCCAGGGAGCAATGCTGTGGGACCGTACTTTGCTGAAGGGTACCTCAGTAGTGCCCGGGCCAGGACTTGAACCTGCAACCTTTAGGTCCCAAGGGCAATGTTCTAACCACTAGGCTACAACCGCCCACTACTGAAATGTAGGATGGTGTAATTATCACTTGCTTATCAAAACTGATAACCATTCCATCTCTACTTTACATACAGCAGGCTGCTACAACCTCATGATCCTGCAGACTGGCGCCCCCCATAGTCTGCTGTCCAGGTCTGCAGTCACAATACACACCCATGACAGCACTGCGACAACCACATCATTCACTCAAACAAAGCAGAGACGATGTCAGGAACCTGGTCCTCAACATTCAGGACTGCATTAATAAGTTTAATTAACATGTGCTTCCTAAAGGCTGCTGCTCTGTGCTTAAACAATTTCTCACAAACCTGGCACAGCTCGTTTTGCATTGACGGCTTCATTTGGTTCTGCTTCTCTTAATATTCACATCACAGGGAGTCTTAAACAGTAATACCAACCAGAAATGACATTTCCAAAAATATAAAAAGGTTTTTGTTTTGTTTGGGTTTTTTTGTTGTTTTTCTAACCATGCTTACTCAGTAATCTGAAGAACCCAACAAATAATTGGCATTCTGCTGATACACGCAGCAAACACTGGACTGGATGCTGGAGAAAAAAAGAAAGTGCGGATTTCATTAGAAAACATGATGTAATTTATATATTTAATGTAATTTAATTTAGCCCATCACCACGTCTATAATACTGTTTTTATCATTTGCAGAGGTTTGCACTAATGCTTCTATCGTTTATTTCTGTGTTAACATCAAACTGACAGTGGTGTATCCCCACAGCAGGTAATCACAGCTGATGGCAGAAGCCTTTAGACTTGGACTTTAGGGAGAGTAACTGTACACTAATGTGTAAACATGCTGAAAGTCTTGTTAGCAAGATTAATACCAGCCTTATTTTGTGAGCCACAACCCATCTTTGGTGGATGCTCCTTTAATACCCAATCATGATCCCCTCACCTGTTACCAGCTCACCTGCTTAACATGAATAGAATATCCATTTTCCACTCTTATTTTGCCGCAACCCAACTTTACTTTGGCCTTTAAAGAGGCCAACCCATCGCAGGGCAACACAGACAGACAACCATTCATACACATTCACACCTATGGGCAGTTTTAGGGCATCCAATCAACCTACTGCAAGCCTTTGAACAGTGGGAAGAAAACCGGAGCACCTGGAGGAAACGACACGAACACTGGGCCGACCAGGGGATCGAACCCAGGACCTTCTTGCTGTGAGGCGGCACCACTAACCACTGCACCACCGTGCTGCCCCAAGTATAACATAGCAATGTTTCATGTAGTTTTTTTTTTGTTTTGTAGTTTCCTTTGTATATATGAACTGGCAGTTTACTAGTAGTTTTAAAGGAGAAATACTGCATCAATACTGGTATTAGAAAAGAAAAGTTATATCTCCCTCTTTCTCAACATAAACAAAAATAACCTGGCAAGGCTCAGTAGCACCATAAAAACACAATGATTCTGTTCAGTGTTAATGGAACAGTAGTAAGTGTGTAAATACAAAAGTATTCATCCTAAGCTGCCAAGGTACAGATGTTGCAATTCTGTGCATGCAGCTATACAGAGAATGTATGGAGACTGATAAATAAATGATGGAACCAAATTTCCACCTGGAAACCTTTACTATAAACTATGGTATACTTAAACTATAAAACATTGGAAAGTTAGCAGCTTGTGATGGTAAGCATGTTTGAGTTTTCACAATGAAGTTCTTTAAGTTGCCGGATGGCTAAATGCTTCCTGGCCCATCCTCACTACCACCAACGGTATTTTTGTTTGGAGGGATGAGCTTAAGCTCTGAATGTTTCAACCTAGCCTATGTGGAACAAACTGAAAGACTCCTCCTTTCTGTTGCTTTTATCCCCCCATTGTACCAACCTTGCACCAAACCATGATTTCTAAAACAGCCGTGACTTCAGGGTATCATTACACCACTTAGCAATATTGTACAGTGCTTCAGGTCTCTGAGTCTACAGTAATTCTGAGAAATGTGCAGCAGCCACATCACTTCCTGAAATATTCTCAACCTCACAGCCTTCTTTAGCTTAATGGTTTTAGGAAAGAAAAAACTCAGATTAATTGTATTTTGTGACAAATTCTGCAAATACACCAATATTCAATGTTAACTACTGCTTAGGATATGGCTTCTTCCAGTAGACTGAATGACACTGTTCTGTGTTTTGAGAGGAATGTCAGGATGACTAACTGATGACAGGGTCTAACTGCTTCAGTGTTCTTAATAATCACACTCTCTTGCATCCTGCTCTAGACGTGATCTGAACAGACCCATATTTATGGAGTCCACACAAAGTCCAACACATAGCAGAATTGGAATCTAATACACTGGTTTTGAGGCCACTGGACAACTTGAAGCCAATCAGCAAAAGAAATTCTCTAAGTAAAAGTCAATCACACTGAAAAAACTTCACAATCCAGGAATGATCTCATGCAGACATCCCAAACATTTTTACATTTGCATTTACGGCATTTGGCAGTCGCTCTTGTCCAAAGCGACTTACATGGTGCTTTTTAGTCAACAAAGAAAACTTCTCATTCCAGTAAACGTAGGCGTCATTTAAGATCTGCTAGTTAACGAAGATTATACCTTTATTTATATATATTTTTATTTTTATTTATTTTCATAATATTAGTAAGTTTCTTAGTTCTGTAGCTGTGGTCCCAGGTGCTCTGTGAAGAGGTGAGTCTTTAGTCGTCGTTTGAAGACAGTGAGGGACTCTGCAGTTCTGACAGTTATGGGGAAGTTAATTCCACCGCTTGGGAGCCAAAACTGAGAAGAGCCTAGATGTCGGTCTTCTGTTTTTGAGAAGGGGGATGTCCAGTCGGGCTGAAGATGATGATCTGCGAGGACGAGCTGTTATGCGTGGTTTGATCATTGCAGATAAGTAAACAGGAGCTGGACCGTTTTTGGCTTTGTAGGCCAGCATCAGTGTTTTGAATATGATACGGGCAGCCACAGAAAGCCAGTGAAGGGTTCTTAGCAGTGGGGTGGAGTACCAATAGAACCCATAACCACCGACAAATCATCTTAAAGTAAGAATACCATTAATTCATGACTTTGATTGGCAAATAGTTTTGTATTTGGTAAAAGAGCCTCATGATTTGAGACCAAAATCTGAGCTATTTGTATCTTCGGGTTCTTAAGACACCCACACTCGTCTCGCTTTTCTAAGAGACCACACTTCAGGAAAATCAGTCAAAACATTCCAAAAGCTCCCTCACATGTGGTTTCATGTTTCAGCTTCCGCTAGTGTATGTCTGTCTAATGCACAGCCATGCTGACCTGTCTCTTCCTGTCAGGTGCTGCTCTTTAGGCTGTTTAGTTAAACTCTGCACCCTGACCTCACCCTTCACATTGTACAGGCCAGAGTATTTGTGGACTGCCGCGACGAACTGGGGTAACATTTTGACACTCACCTTTCCCAAGTTTTCCGGCATGAACTTTGACTGGCAGGTCCTGGCAAGCAGGGGCAGGAGTTGGTGGCATGACCTCTGACCCCAAACCCTCATCCATAGGGCCTGTGGTCACTTCTCGTTGCAGGGGCTAGAAAGGGAATCAAAGGCCAAAAAAATGTCAGGGGTGAATATAATTACCATAGGGTTCATTACTCACAGCTGTTTTACCCAAGCAAATTGAGAATTTCAGGGCAACAGACTAAGTCACAGATGGTGACACAGTGGCTTAATGCACAATCTGAGACATAAAAACATTCAAAAAACGTTTTTATGCTTGCAAGAGGTCAGTAAAGAAATATTTTCTATTTTTCCCCATTTAAGTCACGTGACATTAAATAACAGGGGTTTTGAAATGGTAAAAAGATGTCCAAAAAATGTACATTTACATTTTTATATTTTATTAATTTGGCTGATGCTTTTGTCCAAAGCGACTTCCAAGACAGAGGAAACAATCGAGCATTACAGCTGCACAGGGCAAAACTGAAGAGAGTGCTACAGGGAGGTCCAACGCATTTCTCTTAATTGTAAAATACAGACAGTAGGTGCTACAATAAATATTGAAGACAAGTGCTACAATAACTACAGACAGCAACCACTACAATAAATACAGGTGACAAGTGCTACAATAAAACTAGGTGGAACATTACTATCTAGGGGACATTTAGTCAGTTATCAGGTAGCAATAGTTCGTACGTGACCAAGAGGCTTATGTGCTGAGGTGGGTGTGGAACAGTTGAGTCTTGAGATGCTTCTTGAATGTGGAGAGAGACTCTGCAGATCTAGTGTCACTAGGTAGCTCATTCCACCATTAAGGAACAATGAAAGAGAAAAGTCTAGAGTGGTGTTTCACGAGGGGATGAAATCTCCAACTGCTGGTCCCTCGCTGATCTGAGTGATCTCATAAATAAGAATTTTTTATTTGTAATAAAAAGTAGTTGTGTAAGGTAGTGCAAAACTAAATGGTGCAAGAAGACTGGAACAACACAAACATCTAGTCAACGCAAGTGCATTCAGTGACAGCCCTGTTAAATTTCTGTGCCTCTGGACACTTTGCACTATATTTTAGTTGCTGCTTAAACAGAACTGGTAGCGTGGGATACTTCTGTTTAGTTGCAGGTCGGCTCATGTCTGCATCAATCTGGGACTTATATAATACAGAATACTTTTAAGAAACTAATAATTGTGTTATCCAGTTAAATTATAGTGTCTATTACTGTTACAGACAGACAAGACCAATAACGTTAGCAGACTAGCTCACTCATTAGTGTTATCATGTTCAATTAGCCATAGCTGCTAGCCAGTACCTGAATGATATCAAACGACTAGACTTGCTAATAGTTAAATGGCTGATGTTAATGTGTCCTCCGGTCTGGAAAGCATTTATTATAACTGGTTAATACTTTAGTGTTGCTAAAACTGACCTCTCAAAATTCTTCATAAAAACAGGGGTGTTTGTCTTTAAGGTGCTTTGGTAAGTTTGTTGTACTACTCGACTTTGTTGCCACAAGTTTGAAGCATTTTTGTATGCAGGTTTGTCAATATCCCTTGGCTTTCCCTTTTGCCTCATATGCAAAATACTTCTAAATGACACTCTTGCTTTTTTCATTTTCAACTAAGATGGACCCTTCTTCCTGCAGCAGCAGTACCTGTCATGTTCAACCTGATGAAAACATCATCCAGTATTCATGTGCTCAGCAGCTGCTAGTGAGGGAGGGGGCTGCGAGTCATGTCTGTCAATGTCACTTTTAGTATTGATACTGTTGCAATTTAATAACTTATTATTAGTATAGATTAGTATCTGAAAATCAAGTTTTTGGACAACATTATTGCAAAGGTCACCAGTTTAAGTGCGATGGATCTGTGATCTGGCTTGAAAAGGTGACACGAGGGGTCCTACTGTGCTGTGTAACTCACCAAATGTTGGGTCATTCAGAAGTTACAAATCTAAAGGTTTGCTGTAATATCACTGTGAACGTGGCTGCTGCCAGGTATAGTGGGGGTGGCCTTTCAGCCAGTGTGTGCATCACATGCCAAGCCAGAATGGATAAGCTCTCGTTATTGCAAGAGGAAACCCAGCTTTAATCGTATAACATTGCTCAACAGAAACACAGACCATTCACAATGTTTTTGGTCAACTTTACAAAAGAAATCACTTCTAATTTACTGAAAACTGCAATGGAAACCAGTCTATAAAAGGTGACAGACTTAAATCATAGACAAGAACAGACCCAAACAGGGACCAGCAGAACTTACAGTCCAAGCTCCTTTTAATTCTCCACCTGCTTGAGAGAAAGCTGGTACCATTCAAATCAACTGCAAATGTAACCAAACACAGGAGAGAACACCCTCAGGGACCATCATGGTCCAGACTCGAGCAGGTACCAAAGAACATAAAACTAGAAACTTTAGTACTGGACTGACAGCCAGTGGAAAAAATTGAGTTCCAGTCCTCTGATGCCAGTACTGGAAAAAACTGTTCAATGTTTTCCTGCAGTTTGCATGAAATAAATCAATGAATAAACAGTGGTAAATGAGCTTTTACTGTCACTTGGGGCCGTTACTGCAGTAACTCAGTTACCAACACAGAGCACAGGCCTACACCTGACCTCAATCAGTAAAGAACAGTTCAAATAAAACTTCTGATCAATTTTGCACCTTACGAAATCATATCAGTTTATTACAGTACTGTGACTTTGGGTCTTCAAATTTCAATATTCCTGTCTTCCAGCACCACCTTCCAGCTTATCATCAACCCTTACTTTAGTCAAGACTGTATTTGTTAGCAAAGACAAATAACATTGGCACCTTTAGTCGAGACAGGCCATTTTAATACAGGTGTCTTTTGATGCTCACTGTGAAATTTTACACAATTAAAAATAATAAAGTCTTGGCAAACTGATATGATATTATAAACAATTATTTTGTGGAAGAGCTTGAAGACAAAACACTGCTTAACAGACAAATTCTACGTGGATAAAAGCTGATTCGTAAATGACAAAATCACATCATAAACAGTAATTCTGTACTAGTTACATAAGGCAGACGGTTGAGTCACAGGCTGTCTGGTTGTCCTCTGCTTTGCTGTACATGGCCAGTCATGCTGCCTCTTGGACTGGTCTACCCAGATGTGCCATTATGTCATTTTTACTACCATTAGTTTCTTAATGGTTTTACACAGGAGAATAGAATTCACTCTAATTAACAATACATATTTTATACTACACTATGTTTGCTTTTTCTCTGTGGTAGGTGCAATCTAAATAAAAATGCTTTGTTCTTTCTGATCGGCAGACAATGCTAGTCATCTCCTTTACCACTGTTTGGGCCCACTTGCATGCTCAGCATCTTAAAATAAATGCCCAGACCCACTTCTTCTTAACTCATACATAAAAAGAGCCACTCTTTCTTGGCCCATAAAGTTTTGCTCCAAGAAAAGAATTCAGTGTGTATAAAGAGTATAAAAAACTTATTCCAGATCAGCGCTTGCCTTGGGTCCTCAATGCTGGGATCTATGAAGACCAGATATTCTAAGCACAGCAGATCCTAAAGCTCAACTGAAACCAATTAGGGCTGCTCTTATAACCCACTGCTGCCACATCCGCACCCACAGCAGCCAAGAACTCCAGAGGCAACAAAATCTGTTCTGCTCTGGTGTAGACTCACCTCCAACACGCATGCAGACGAGAACAGACACAAAGGTTTAACGCAAGATAAGAAATCACTGAAAAAAGGCAGAACAGCAGCAAACCAGTATGAGTTTAAAGGGTTTTTTTTGCATTCTACATTTTGACATTTGTGTGTTTTTATGGACCAAAAGCTATCACATAATAGTAATAATCACTATTGATTTAACTTGATACAAGAAATGTGGTATTAGTGCAGAAATACAACATAAACCTCTCTGTTTAAAATTTTGCTTGTTAGTGTGTGGGAATACCAGTGTGTTGGTATAATTTTTATGACAAAAACAGGTGGGTTTTGACCATTACTGTGGTCTGTTACTGCTGTAACAGTAGTTTGGGGCACCCCTAAGTTAAGGAGTTATTCACTTCACCTGTTAGTGGTTTTAATGTTGGGACTGATTGGTGTAAATAGACAGATATATATACTGATCTTTGTTCTGACTGGCTGCCCGGTCTCTTCCCTCATTTAAAAGGCACAGGCTGAAACACTCTGACTTATACATGACTGGACAGGGCTAAGGGGGTGTAAGCTGATTAGCCAGATATATGTAAATGTACTGGCATTCATCACATAACAAAAACATGGAAAATGGTGGCTTTGATTTAAGAAGCCTCAGAAGAACCATTTTGGTTTTGAAACTTTAAATGACTCTCTAAAAAAACTCCCCTGAACTTTTCTTTAAGGAGATAAAAAAATTGTTAAAAACGTTATGATTTTCTTTTTCCTAAGAGTGTAACCTCCCTGCTAGTCCTTGTGTTAAACTTGAAGAGAAGTTCAGTCACTGTGTTGTAAATGATTCACTCACTCAGAATTGGAAGAGTTAACAAGAAGCAGCTGGCTTCAGATTTGCCATGAGAAGACGAAAGTAGTCCCTTCACAACCCCTAACTTATCTGTGGCAAGATAAACAAAGGATGCCGGGAAAGCCAATAACAATATCGTTCGTTTCTGGTGTACAAGTGTATTTGCGTTGTTGTTTAGTTCTGATGTTTAGCCCTTGGACGAGAGCACTGTCTGCCTTTCCTCGTGAATCAGTGGAGAGTATCATACACAGGGTTGACTTCAGCAGACAGCAATGTGCTGAGCCGAACTCAACTCAAGCCAAAACCAACAAAACACTAAATACAGCCGCCTTTTCTCTGCCTGCAGCCGGTACTTTCCCCCTCACACACACAAACATTTAACCAGCCAGTGCAGGCGTGTGTGTGCATGCGCAACTGCATACAGATGATCTGTTAAAACTTCGGTTTTGAGTTACCACGGTGGCTAGCGTATCCCAGCCTTCTGCTGTCTCTGATTTGCAGACGCAGTTCTCAGTCAAAATGAGCACAGATTAACCCACTGTTGTTCGAGTCAGGTTGGGACTGGACAGGGCAGATGTTAACACTAAAACTGTCCAAACTTAAATGCATACTAAAGTATACACACTATAGAGCAAGGTAAATTTCATAGACTTGACCACCTGAGAAGAATTTTCTCCCTAAATCATAAAGGAGCAGCTCAACCAAACATGCCAGCATGGCTTATAATAAATGGAAGCAGGCAGTCACCAATTAGCACAACACCACTGGTTGTAATCAATGTACTTTCTTATTCCTATGTTTTTTCTGTATTTAATTCATTACTACATAAGCAATATTGGCATAAAATAATTTTATTTCCAATTAGAATTTTACAATTTGTTTTCATTATTTTACAATTATTAAAACAAATTATCAAGGTAAAATTATTATTCTTATGATTGTCTAAAGTTACAGCAGATTTCCAACGGAAGGCGGCTGAGTCGTGTTCCTGTTGTGATGCGGACAGTGCAAGAAAGCTGAGGATGTAACCAGTCATGTAGTAAGAGCAATAACTGCTGTGTTAAGCAGTAAGTGGACCTAGTGTCCAGTGAGAATGTGGACAGGAAGACCAACCGCAGGCCATCGCTAGATCTTTGTGTGTGTTCTGCTGCTTGAATTTTTAAAAAAAAAAACACTCTGTGACAAAAGTCATATACAACACACAAAAATTCTTCCCTCAAGACTCTATACCTACATTTCTTCCACAAATCTGGTCGGGATCAGGAAGAGTCTGTACTATGCCCAACAGCTGAGTTGAATTATACAACAACACTAAAACCCAAACCGTGTGGTTATGTTGAGACACACAGCTGAGGTCAAACAGGGTGACTATCTTACCCAGATGTAAAACCTTTCATCAGCAGCTTGTTCATCATTACTTGCAAGCAGGACAGCTGTGGCTCGTCAGCATCATCAACTTTGTTATAAATAAACATCATGCATAATACATTACACTTTTAATGTTATTATTATAATAATTTGTATCAATCAAGAAATTCTGTAGATTAGTGAACTACTAACTCACAGCGACAGTAGTTTTACATACAAGCTTTGATCAGTTGTTCTTCATCCCAGGAAGCAGGAATTAAATAATAATTTCAGGTACAAGATCAACAACGCATAACTAGGTTATAAGGTAGTTATGGCGTTTAAAAGTTGTAAGGGTATGTACATGTAAATACCCACTTGGACTTGGAACCCCCAAAAAATAATATGGCATTTGATTCAATATGAAGACACGATACTTCTCAAACTTTTCTGGGAGTTTTTGTTACTATAAGCAGCAAATGTAAAGTTTTTAAGACATTACCATTAGTGTTTTCATGCTTTAGTAATGCGGTCATATTAGTATTTCAATCTTGTGTGCAAAATAGCAGAGAAAAACATGTCTTGATTTGCATCAGTCAGTAATACCATGCAGTAGTACATACTTTAACTACTCTGCTGCACAATATTCAGTGTGGGGGGATGTCATGATCCATCACAACTATTATGTAGGAGTGTAAAATGCTGTGGGCACCACTTTTGTCTTTATGATCACAGGAAGCAAATCCATGGTCTCCAGTAAAAGAATCTCAATCACCTTTCTCAGCTGGAAACATGGCAGTTGATCAACAACAGAGGCTTCATATTTTTAGGGGAAAAAAAAGATTTATCACAGAAATCTGTACATTTAATTCAGCAGTAGAAGTGGTAGTATGATGTCACTTCACATTCAGGTTAATGATGGTTAACTTCTTGTTTTGGAAAGATATTGACAGGTTTATTGATTTGGTTAATCCAGTGTTTCCCAACCCTGATCCTGGAGAGACCCCTGCCCTGTAGTGACACAACCACTTGTAAATAAGCTGATTAGTTGTTCTGAGGAGTGCAGGGAGCAGAGAAAACAAAATGTGCACAACAGGAGCTCCTCCAGGACCACTGCTGGTGATCAGTCTCTGTCACATCAGCTACCCTATATCCCAAAGAGTCTTTAGACAACTGTTTATCTGACATTTCTTTCTGTATTCAAGGTTATTATTAAAGGGTTTTTCTCTTCCCTTTGCTGTAGCAACAGCCTCTGGGAGGGTTGGATGTTGGAACATCGCTGTGAGGATTTGATTGCATTCATCCACAAGAGAGTTAGTGAGGTTAGGCATTAATGCTGGGTGATTCTGCATCAAATGTCAGTCCAACTCACCATTAAAAGGTACTGGATGGAGCTCAATCAGACCAGAGAACTCCACAGCCCAATGCTGGCTGAGAGTGTCAAAGAGGGGCAATACTTCTGGACGTGTAGTGGTTGAATATACTCGCAGTGTGCTATTGTAGTGTGATATGATGCAGCCCTACCTTTGCGCAGCAGGCACACTGCCCTCCACGGTAGGAGAGGTGCCCAGGCGGGCTCAAGTACGCGGGGACAGTGGCTGCCGATGCCGGTGAAACACCGTGTGCCGATTCAGTCCCGGTCACCTGCAGGATCTCCTGGATCTGAGCGAGCTGCTGTCGGAGCACCTGCTTCTGGTGGAAGCTGAATGCTGGGTGGTTAGAGGCCATGGTGAAGAGCAGCAGAAACTGCTCACCGGTGCGCCCGTCATTCAGCCGCAGTCCGTAGTTGTGGATGACGGCGTCAATGTGCGTGAGAGTGCGGAACAGCACAGCCGCTGCCGCCCGGTTGTCCGAGCTGAGCAGCGCCAGCGAGACGAGAAGCTTGCTTCGCACCACCTCGTCCGTAATATTGGTGAGGTGGGCCAGGTCGGCCGGGTTGTTCGCCTTTATCTCCGCGTCCCGGAGAGAGTGGTAGTCCTTGCGGGCCAAGTCCTCCAGACACGAGCCGAGGAACCGCAGCTCGACAGGCACGCAAAGGTCCAGCAGGCCGCAGAGGAACTCGGCCCGTTGCGCTGAGTTCAGCCCGGAGAACCAGCGGTACACCCCCTCCCTCTGCACGCAGCACCGACCCTCCACCATTTTAACCAGCGTTCGAGCAGACACGACTTTAGCACGCGTACAACTTCAGCAACTTCCATAAACACACTGGCAAAGTCTTACAGTCCTGGCTCAACGGAGTCGACATCTGAACAAGGGCACTTTTTCACTCTCCTCCTCAGTTTCATGCGGCAACGGTCGCATTATTCTAAAAGAAAATCACAAGCGCATGCCATTTTTAAATCCTCCCCAGCTTATGCGCCAGCGATCACATTATCATACAACGGTTCGTTTTGGCTCTTTCTTTTTACTTTAAACGAACAACAGTCGCACTGGTTAACATCTTGTGGCCAAAACGCGTCGCTTTCTCCTCCTTTCCTCCGTGTATAAACCAAAAGGCCAGTTACTAAATAAAATGTTAAACTAAAGCGGAACGTTAGCGGCTACCAACGCTCTCGCCCCCTCAGGCTAAAGCTAACGCTAGCCGAGCTCTCGCCGTCTTTCCCACCTCGTCCAGCCCGGCCCACATCCCCACTCCGGTCGCTGACGGAACAGTTCCCCCCGCTCGGCAGATGCCGTCTCGGATCTCGTTTTTGTATCAGCACTGCCGCCTGAAAAAGGGAAAAACTTTGCGCAGGCTTTAAGCTTTCAAAAATGATCCCAAACAAACACGTCCCGATCTCGGGTTTGGCAATAGTTCGCAGCCCGTTACAGCTGGAGGAGCGCCGACGGAGGAAAAAACACGGACCTCGATTCGTAATCCACAGAGAATGAAGCCATGGACGCAGACTGCAGGCGTACCACCGTTTAATTTTGCTTAGATAATACTCAGAAAATAAGACAAGTGCTAAGTTATCGTCATATTTCTCTTCCCTGCCTCATTAATCCTCACTGTGAAGTCGAGTAAAGACAGCAATGTTATTTCACCCCTTAAATAAAAAATTCCGCCCTGACATCATTCCGATTGGTCGCGCGGCCTGTATGTAACCGCGCAGCGCCCTGTCATTGGTAGTCATCTACCCATAGGCTGCTACACATCTTCTCACATGCGCTAGCGCTTTAACCCGTTTATCAGATGGTAAACTCACACGTCAAATATGGCGAAAACTTCAGCAACATAGGCGTGAGCGTCAAACAATGCGTAAGAAACAATTTGCCATCCTCATATTAAATCCGATCGTTTTTCAAAACAACGGGTTCGTTCGCATTTACCGCTACAATTACAATAAAACTTTTTCAGTAAGAGATCTTACAACTTAATTAGTGGCAATGTAATAATCAGTCGCTCATTGCTGAACTAATAGCTAGAGGAAAGGAAAACACTTCAGTCAACGGGCTGAAGTTTCCCTTGGCTCGGCGCTCCACGAACTTCTGGTATTGCCATTTCATTACATCAGGCTTCCCGTTGGTGGCGCCAGAGTGAGTTCCTCCTGCTGGCCTGCAGTCTGACCCTTTGCTCCAAGGCCTGCACTCTATTGCTCCTGGAGCCATCCAAAACAGGGCGTTTTACTGTTACTCCAACGAAAGGCTTGGCGATTGGGCCTCAAGAGGAGCCCTGAGGATTTCAGGAGCTTAAAAACACATGTCTTTCACAACTTTCTCATATTTACACTCTGTAGGTATCATAGTACTACTTCTACAAACCCCATTTATGCAAAAGTTGAGACATTTTGTAAAGTAGAAGGAAAACCTAAATCTGCAATTAGTTTTGAACCTTTATCCAACTCAAAAACTAATTTTTAGACTGACAAAGTGACCAAGAAATTACGTTTAATGGATTGGCTGACAAGTTTAATTTTATATATACTGTTTATATATCCAAATTTTGTATATGATGTTTGCAACACACTCAAAAAAGCTGGTATGGGGCAAAATTAGAGAGATAAGTTTACAGAATATTTAAATTAAATCATTCTCAAACAACTGAAAGATATTTGAAACTTGTGCAGAAAAACAATTCACATTCACAAGACAAAATGGACCATCCAGTAAAAGATGCAAAAGCAAACATCTGCCATAGTATGGGGCTCCATCAGTTCCCACGACACAGGTTATTAGCAAATGTGTGAAGGTCCCATTAATGTGGAGGCGTGTATTGGGATTTTAGAAAGACATATACTGTCATTAAGGTCAGGTCTTTTCCCAGGAAGTACATGGTTATTTCAGCAAGACAATACCCGGCCTCATTCTGCACACGTTGCGACAGTGTGGCTTTGTAGACACAGAGTGTGTGTGCTTAACTGGCCTGCCACCAGTCCAGATCTGTCTTCTATTAAAAAAATGTATGGAACTTTATGAAGAGGAGAATCAGACAACAGCAACAGTGGACTATAGAGCAGTTGAAGTCTTGCATTAAGCAAGAATGAGCAAAAACTCCACTTGCATAACTGCAGCAGTTAGTCTCCCCAGTTCCCTTACGATTAAACAGTGTAATTAGAATGAAAGATGATGTAGCACAGTGGTAAACATGTCTCTGTCTCAACTTTTTTTAAATGTGATGCCAGCTTCAAAGTCTAAGTTTGTTTATATTTACAAAATACATTTAAGTTGGTCAGCAAAAAAATGGGAAATCTTTTCTTTGTATTTTTGTCAGTTAAAAAAAGCTTTAAGAGGGTTAACAAATCACATATTGTTTTAATTGCATTTTACAAAATGTCCCAACTTTTCTAAATATGGCATTTGTAACTAATCACATTCATTTAAACTATTGTTTCTCATTCTACTCCTATGCCTCCCTGCTGTGGTCATTTTTTTTAGAATGTTTTAGACAGACTGGTAATTTTCTTGCTCAAACACCTCCACTTTACTCTCATTGAAATGGATAAATGAATATATTAGAAGCATAAATGGTATGAATGAGCTGAAATGCAGGTGAGTAATTGTATGGTCAAAGAGAAATACGAGCACAGGAGTAGGCCTAAGATGAATCAATATTCATATAATGAACAGTAAAACTAGAATCCCGCATTTCAATACAGTTTTTGTGCACTGCAGCACTTCTTTTTAAATGATGTGTTGCCTTACAAGTTGTTATGATTGTCCTTTCTTTTTAACCTAAATGTTTGGTCAGTTTTTTTTTTTATTTAATTTCATTTTATTATTCAGTGGATTGTATTTTATGAATTCTGTGTACTTTTATTCTTAAATTTAAATAACATTTTCCAACTTATTTTCTATGTTTATTTTTTTTTCATGAAAATTCTTCACTATTGCAATTCTTGTAGGAAAGGTGCTGCACAAAGAGTTTTATTATTATTATTATTATTATTATTATTTTTATTATTATTATTATTATTATTATTTTCAATTATTATTATTATTATTATTATTATAAAATAAGTTGAGGAGTTGAGGCAGGTGTGTTACAGCAAGAAAACACTAAAGCACACAGATGACATAGAAAGACTCTTCTTCAGATCCTTACTTCTTTGTGTTTTTTTTGTTTGTTTTGAACTTTCTTAAAGTCTGCTTCAAGCCTGCTTAAATAAAAATGGTTAATTATTGTCAGTAAGGATTAAATAGATTTTTTATTGTAAACTAGTACTGGTTTTTATGACAAAATGATTCAAATTATGAAGGATAATTGAGATGAATATTGACTGTTTTGACAAGGGATTTTTTTTTCTGTAAAATCTACTGCACTTCTCAGATATGACCACTAGATAGAGCTATTAGCTTTTTCTCAACCTAACAAACCACAGTTAATTACTTACAGGGTGTTAGCAGATGTAGGAGTTTAGTAGATGTACTACAGAATCTGCAGACAATGTTGATTTAGTCTTTTAAAGTGTTAAAATTTGATTATGGTAGTCTGGTCAAAGATTGAAGGTACAGGTTGTATGTATGTATTGATTTGCTATGTTAGTATTTTTTAAATCAGGTGATTAGGGCCCAGGTTTTGGGTTCAGACATAGAGAGCAGGCCAGCTTGTGAAGTCTGCCTCTCCCTGCTGCTGTTTCTCTAAATAAGAGCAGTTAAAATCACACTGATGTCCCACTATGTGAAGCCCAAATTTTCAGTGACAGCTTCTGATTCGTGCCACAGAGCGACATGAGTCAGTGTGATCTGCATTCTCAAAGAGCTTGGACAGTCAACTTTGATACAAAGCATGCTTTTTTGATGAACTCCAATCACACTTGCTAGACACAGAAATGTTGCACCTCTTTGTGGGAAGCACCATTAAAATAAAACACACTTTTCCCCTGATGATACTAGTTATTTACAACAAGGGTGTTTAGGGTGTCTTTATGTTTTATGAAGAGTCTAAAAAATAATGTTAATAAAATTACCCTGCATGTAAACATCATGCATGATATGCCCCTGCTGCTGGTGACACATGGCCAAAGGCTGCAATCCCCACTCACCCCAGGTCAATTAAAAAAATCAGTTATAATCACAATTTTCGTATCAGTGAGGCCCTAGCAACAAACAGAATCCTGATGGGCCTTCTGGGCCTCAAGAGAAGGCCTAATAATTTCAGGAACTAATAATGTGTCTGTAATTTTATTTCCATCTTATTTATTAACAGAAACAATCCTGTATTTAAATCATGCAGGTATTTTAGCATAAAAACTTGTTTTTGGAGAAGTTGGGACATTTTCAATATGTTCTATTTCATCTTCAATAAAAACAGCAATCTGCAACTTATACAACCTTTGTTTAACTGACAAAATGACAAAGAAGTTACTTTTGCTGACCAACTTGATTGTATTTTGTTAATAGGAGCAAATGTTGAGTTTGATGCCTGCAGCACACTCAAAATGGGGTGGGGTAAAAAAAAAAGAAAGGTTTATGGAATATTTAAATTGTGCAATTTTGAAACATTCCATAAAAATATGTTAAACAGCAAAGTTATTTCTCTTTTAAGAATGGAGGCTCGAAACCATCAGTGGTGTGTGAATAAAACACAGATTCTTTGGGCAAAAAACATGATTTTGTTGTTTGTGTTGTTGTTATATGACTGCTAAATATCTTCAGTGTTATTCAAATTAACACACATTCTGCAAATGCAAAATGTCGAATATAAGTGTGATTACTCAGAAAAGCATACAAAACTAATTTGTAAGTCATACCAATCTCCATTGGTAATTACTGAAAAATCACATTTTGATATTACAGTTACATTATAAAGTACAGGGAACATTTGGTGTAGTTGCTGTGAT
Source organism: Arnoldichthys spilopterus (assembly GCA_037974385.1). Taxonomy (NCBI): domain Eukaryota; kingdom Metazoa; phylum Chordata; class Actinopteri; order Characiformes; family Lepidarchidae; genus Arnoldichthys; species Arnoldichthys spilopterus. Next base: position 23,675,359 of record JBBPDA010000034.1, read on the forward strand.
AAATGTGTTTGATCAACTTATGGTTTAAGGTAATTAACAATCTGAGTTTCAAAACAAAAGTTCTGTTTACTCAGAAATCTGTATGCATAATGTTGACCTTTTTTAAGTTGACGTAACTGCAGATTTTTTAGAGTGCAGGTGAGCTGGTAACAGTTGAGAGGACCATGACTGGGTATAAAAGGAGCATCTACCAAAGGCAAGCAAAGATGGGAACTTTGTAAAAGAATAATTAACAGTTAAAAACTAACATTTCTCAACATGAAATTTAATAATATGTAATTTAGGTCTTTCATCATCTACAGTACATAATACTGTAAATAATAAAAATAAAAATCTCAGCCTCTTTAAGACAAGGTCAGAAACCACTGGCGAATGTGCATGACCTTTAAACCCTCTTAAAGCACTGCATGAAGATCCATCATGCTTTTGAGCTAAATATTGATGTGAGCTTAGAAGGACTTTGGAAAGCTACTGTCACTTAATTATAATAATAATAATAATAATAAATTTTATTTATAATGCACTTTACATTATGCAAATGTCAAAGTGCCTACAGAATTTGAAAATAAATCAAATAAAGTAGATAAATAAATAAATAAATAAATTGTTACATAGACTAAAACATGCTTAAAAACAAGATCAGAAAAAAGATTAGATTACTTAACAAAGTCTGCTGCTGCATTAAGAAATGCAAACTAGAACTGTTTACATTTAAATTGGGCAATGAATACATTGGGTATTAGAAACCATACATTAGAAAACATACATCTTTTTTGTATGTTTGTAGAAAATGTCAAGAGAAAGAACAAATCACAGATTCTTGTGCAACTCCATTTCAGTTTTTCTAGTAGTTCAGTGTTGGTTGGTAACAAAAGATTTAAATTTTAAATAGAGCTGATAAGACATAGACTGAAGGCATAACACAATAGATTAACCCCCAAAAAAATGTGACAGAGGAATTGTCACAGTTTATTCTAGTAAGGCCAACAGCTAATTAGAATTATCATAGAGGTGTTTGTTTTATGTTTTAACCAAGTTTTGACATTTATGACCTGAAATGAAGACCTATCTCTAACATTCCCGGTTCGCAATTGCTTAAAACATACCCTTAATACACACACACACACACACACACACACACACACACACACACACACACACACACACACACACACACACACATACACACACAGCACACATCATTAGGCTTAGTTTTTGGACATTCATAGTCAAACAGCTTCATTTACTTTGCTTCCTACGTTTACAAGCCCGCTTAACAAAAACGTTCCCTTCCTAAGGAGACACCTGTCGTGCTTCACAACCTCCTCTGCATTTTCTCTCCCTCTCTCTCTCTTTCTTTCTCTCACTCCCACGCTTTGCATGCCCAGCCGTGCTCATAAACTCCCCCGTCCTGTGCTAATGCTAATCAAGTGAACAGCAGGCTGGAACTGAAGTGGCAAGATTCAGCTGAAGCATCTCCACTAGCCAAAGTAGACTTCACACAGCCTGCCTCGAATAAACACAGACTTTCATTTGCCAGTGTGGGGCCATGTGATGTAGGATGAATTGATCTTTTATCCACCAACACAGGTTTTTCAAAGCTACTTTTGTGTAGTTGGCCAAGTTTTACAGAACACGGATAAAAATCTCATTCAACATAATGAGAAACTGTAGCATAGGGTGATGCAGTCCCAATCCTGGGGGGCCCATAATGCACATTTTTTTGTGCTTTCTTTCAACTAACACACCTGATTCTTCTCAGCAAATGAACCTCATGACACATTAAATACTTTAAATACACACAGATTCTAACCGAAGACTATTCAAGCACATACACTTCTTTTGGAGGAGTCAGAACAGAGGGCATCCAATGATGTCACTTTCCCACAGGAATCAGCCCCCTAAGTCAGACTGAGTGGCAAAATGTGCTGCAAAATGGCCACTTTTAGTATGGGAAACCTTGAGAACAACAAACTTTTATCTGCTTAAATTTAAAGCAGGCTTATTCATCCCCACGCAGGATCAAACACCACTCGAGATTCTTCTCCTTCATTATTCCTCAATGGTGAAATGAGCTGCCCAGCTACACTAGATCTGCAGAGTCTCTCTCCACATTCAAAAAGCGTCTCAAGACTCAACTGTTCTGCAACCACATCAGATACAGTCATGTATAAACTATTGGTACCTGATAACTGCCTAGAGAATGTCTCCTAGATACTAATGTTCCACTTTTCTTCCACTTATTGTAGCACTTGTCATCCGTATTTATTGTAGTAGTTGCTGTCTGTAGTTATTATAGCACTTGTCATCAATATTTATTGTAGCACCTACTATTTGTATTTTACAACTAAGAGAAATGTGTTGGACTTCTTTGTAGCACTCACGTCAGTATATTTTGCATAATGAAATATTTATTTCATAATTATTGTGCAACAAATGTATTCAAGCCGTCAGAATTATAATGTATTTCAATGCAAATTCAGTGGAACTTCTGAAATATTTTGGAGCACCCTTTGGCATCAGTCAAAACAAGGAGCCATATAACTTCTCAGTCAGGCCTCTTCAGGAATGTTCTAAGAGCTTCATAATGAGGATGAGGATTCAATTGTTTCCACTCCTTCCCAGCAGAATTCCTCAGGTGTGTTTGTGCACAAATGTACATTTATGTGTGTGTTGCACACATAGGTTTTTGTCATATATACTTGCATGACAAACAAAATAAATAATTAAAAAAAACATTAAAAATTTCTTTTTAGTGTCCATATTAAAGGTAACATTAATGTTTACTAGGTATGTATGTGTGATGGGTGATGAGGGGGGACCGTTTACCCAGGCCACCATAAAGGCTAGAACTACCACTGAGTGTATAATCTAAATAAAAATGTTTTAAAACTTCATGTCGTCATATTGTTTCCAGCCAGACAAATGTTGATAATCTACAGCAACACACTTCAAACTACACTAATCAGGTTGAACAGGATTTTAGCTGCCAGCATTCTGTAAAGCTCCTCTAGCCTAGAAAGAGTACCTACAAAATAAATGACCTGTAGCATTTCCAAGTTCATTACCAGGTGGGGAAACGGAAAGGCTGACCCTGGGTCAGTGATTCAGTGTGACCTGTTTTGTGAGGGATTTAATGTTCTGTTCAGGTGCTTTGAGTCTTAGAGTATTTTTACCCTGCACAGTTGGAGTTGATCTGATGCAATTAGCAGGAAACGCACGTACACATACACACGCACACGCACAGTAACACACACATGTACATTTGACCTTCCACAAAACAGTGTACACCACTTCAGCTAAGGAAAGGCCAATGAGGTCACGGTTATGCCACAATATTATACAAAAAAAAGAATACGATATAATAACAAATAATACAATAGAGCATAGTGTAACATTATATGGGTCTCATTTACATTTATTCATTTGGCTGACTCTTATCCAAAGCAACTTCCAAGACGTGGAGCAGTGTAGTAGGATGGTACTTGCTCAAGGGTACCTCAGTAGTGCCTGGGTAGGGACTTGAACCTGCAACCTTCAGTTCCCAAGCGCAATGGCCTAACCACTTGGCCACCACTGCCCTATAGGGCATTTATAGGTATGTGTATATATATTTAACATTGAGCATAAACAGCCTTTAGTGGGTAGGCACATGATCCATGACCCAGTGGTTCTTTGGTGAGTTGTAAAGACTGCTGTGGGGTCCAACTGCCTTTATTTTAAGCAGATAATAATTTGTTTACACAGTTTCCCCTACTGAAACCAGTCATGTTGTAGCATGTTTTGCCACTTTGCATGTTCTGGTAGGAAAATAACGTCAGTGCATAAATAGAATATTCTTTATTGTAACCAGTACAACAAAATTAAATTGCCATCCTAGTCATTGCAACACTCCGGTTTCAGCCTAGATTTTTAACTGAGGCACAATGTAGGGTCACCAATTGGAACGAAGGTTATAAACATAAATCTGCATTTTAGGTACAGTAAAGATGTAAATAAAGGAACAAAGAAATGAAAAGATCTTGGAAAATGGACTTTAAAGAATGAAATAATTTTAGTATATCATAAGCATCATATGGAAAAAGACAAAACGCAAAGTAGGGTGAAAGTAGGCATATAGGATAATTAGGAAAATTGTGGACTTTGTAAAAGTATATTTTATATTTAAATTTAAACAAACAAATAAATAGACATTGTGCTCTAAAAAGAAATTGTGCTGCTCGAGCATGCCTTGTTCAACTCACCTGTTCATTGCCAAGTTAGTGAGTGTGTTTACAGAGGAGACCTTTTAAATTTTGCTGAACACTAGCCCTCCAGCATCATAGCTGGGGACCCCTGCTATAGAGAGTGTATTAGTACTTTAACAAAACGTCAACAAAACATGTCATTTGGAGTATTTAGGCTTTAGACTCTTGTGTCGTATAAGGAGCAGAAGTAACCTGATTAAGGAGAAAACACAGATTTCTTTGTTCTTTTGGATTTTAAATGTATACATACATGTATATATATATATACACACACACTCTTCCTCTGGCAACAAATCATAATAAACATTTATAAAAGGTTACATACTCATATTAACGACCAATACGGACATCTACAGACCACATAACGTAATGAACAGACCAGTGTTTCCTCATCTCTACACCTGCACACAGAGAGCTAAGGCAGCTATAGACTATCATTAGCTGAGGCTTGTGTAGAACATCAGAGCTTAAGAGAGAGGAGCATTTGGGTGGGTGGGTGGGGGGGTGTAAGCTGGGCAATTAGGAAAAGCAATCTGCGCTATCTACTCCATTGGGGAGGGAGGAGAGAGTGGTGTGGATTATAGAGAGCATCTGTCTCTTTAAGAGGAGAGAGAGAGAGAGAGAGAGAGAGAGAGTCTGTGTTGTGTATTAGCACAGATTCTGTCTCTTTAAGTGGAGGTAGAGAGTCAGTGCGTGCAAGAGGGAGGGGGGGTGTGTTTGGCTGCGTTGGAACAGTCCTCCTGTAATGAGCAGATTTGAGAGGCACCACAGAGATAGAGAGAGAGAGAGAGAGAGAGAGAGGGAGTCGAGCACACGGACAGAAGAGAGGAATAAGACGACAGCAGAGGGAAAAAGAGATAAGCAGTGATACATGAAAACCAAGCAAGGATTGAAGGGGGGGGATACGGGCTAAAATCAGAACGACAAATCTGGATCCCTCACCCATACACAAACAGACATACGCACGACGGCACAGGATTCTGATGTCAACCTGAAAGAGAGCCGAGGAGGAGAAGGAGGAGGAAAGGAGCGAGGGAGAAGAGAGAGAGTGCGAGGAGAAGAGGGATATAGAACGGATTTGTATCACTGGATTGCTGGCTGTGTCGATTAGGACTGCATCAGGCAGATCTCTGGGACCAAACCTTGCACGATCACGCTCTCTGTGGGTTTCTCTCTCTCTCTCTCTCTCTCTCTGTCTGTCTCCTTCTCTCTCTCCCCCTCTCAGCATCCGTCTGCGTCTGCAGCATGTCGGGGTGGAAGGTGGGAGGCGGGGGGGGGGGCTTTGGCTCCTGCCAGAAGAGCCATGGTGTTTGTAGAGGCGTGAATGCAGCCTGAGCACAACCTGAACAATCCTCTGGGTGGAATTGCAGGTTTCTAGGTGGGGCCCGAAGGCTCTGAGGGTGCGAGTGTGTACGCATTAGGCCAAAAGCTCCGGGGTGCGCCGGCGTGTCGCCCGGAGAAGACGCATGGCTGCTGCAGGGCCTTCCTCCGTCTCCAAGAGGCGGCCGCAGGAGACCGGCTCAGGAATGAATAACAAGCACTGCTCTGAGAGAAGGATGGTGTGAGGAAGCGTGTGTTGATCCTGTTGGGTCTCTGCTGCCCTGGAACCTTCTTCTTTTTAATTTTTATAGCCTCTTTTTGAGGTTCTTCTTGTTTTCTGCAACTGTTGGATAGGAGCTTTAGTTTCAGCCTCTTTCTTTTTTCTCACCCTCTCCTGAAACCTCCCACTCCAGACCCTACACTACCTCCTTCATTACCTGGAGCCCTGTCCAGAACCTTCAGAGCCTTCTTTTTTGGGGAGTCCGTATTTTTGTTTTCTGCAACTGATCGAAACGGGAGCGTTTGTTTCAGAGTCTTCCTTCTTTCTTCCCACTCCTGAAACCTTCCCATCCTATCCCCCTGCATTACCTAAAACCAGGAGCAGGAGCAGAGCAGAACAGGCGCTTTTGTTGAACACCTTTCTCTTTTTCTCCTACACACCCCAGACCATCCCACCATTTTATATTTATTTTTATTTATTCTATTTTTTTCAGTTTTGAACTTTGAGGTATTTTTTGGTTACTTTCAGTTTCTGCAACTGTTAAACAGAAGCTCTGTTTCAGTGTCTTCCTTGCTCCCACCCCCTCCAACCCCAGACTTCCCTGCTACCACCTGGACTCCTCCAACCCCCAGCCCCCCTTCCCTGCCCCTACTTTTTCCAGTCCAGCTTTTTTTGCACTTTCCCCATCTCTTTTTCTTTTCTTTTTCGTTTTGAGGTTTGGGTATTTGCCAAAACCTATTTCATGCATGTCCACTGGGGGCAGGTTCAACTTTGATGATGGGGGGTCCTACTGCGGAGGGTGGGAGGAAGGCAAGGCCCATGGCCACGGCATCTGCACGGGCCCCAAAGGCCAGGGGGAGTATGCTGGCTCCTGGAGTCATGGCTTTGAGGTGCTGGGGGTTTACACCTGGCCCAGTGGCAACACCTACCAGGGCACATGGGCACAGGGCAAGCGCCATGGCATTGGCCTGGAGAACAAGGGCAAGTGGGTGTACAAGGGCGAGTGGACACACGGATTTAAGGGGCGATATGGGGTCCGGGAGAGCACGGGGGCCAGCGGAAAATACGAGGGGACCTGGAATAATGGACTGCAAGATGGATACGGCACAGAGACCTATTCAGATGGAGGTGAGACAAGCGCTCCTAAACAGTACCTGGCTTGGATGCAGAGTTCTAGGAAAAAACCTTTAGTTTTGATATTGCTTTTACATGATGTGAAGGTTCTTTAAATGTACTTGACACTCACCCATCTGTTTAAAAAGTAGTTCTTTGAAGAATCTTTAATTAAAAGGTTCTTTAGGGCAGTAGTTCTTCAGACAGTTCTCAGGGATCCCAGATGTCAGAGATTTTTGGATCAAACTAACTCATTACACTGGGAATAAGCAAAAATGTAGACACTCAAGGGGTCCATGGCTTTAGGAAAGAGGTTCTTCTGGGGTAACTCCTATAGAATAACTTTATTTGTGCAAAGGTCAGACATGAAAAGAGTTCAAAACTATTTATCTGGACAGTGTGTTATTGCTTGCAATACATACTATCATTTTAGAAACAATATAAATATACAGTGAATGTCTGTTTTTTCAGTAAAGTTATTGCTGTGTTGTGAACTAGAAGAGTTACAAAAGTACAGGTTTGGCTCCACTCGTACTCAATGTAGCTCCAGCCAATGCATGAATTTTCAGATCCACAAGCAGCCCACCTGATTTAACTTAATGAAGAATTTATTTCAATGAAATGCAATGTTTTATAAGCAAAACAAATCCTCATGTCCCAGATAAATAGTTTAAAACACTTTTCTCAGGTGGCTTAAGACTGCAGAGTACTGTACACACCTTGCTGAAACATTTGTTGTCAGGTGTTGATGGTAGAGGGTAAAGGCTCATTAACGTTCCTGTTATGTGCTAAATAAATCTGTCCATCTCAAATGATGTAACAATCACTGCCCACATACTTCCATGTATCCTTTACATTGGTATGAATGGTAAGCAATACATTCACTAGAGGGCAAAGTCGAAAGTTTCAGTGGAGGAGGTTGTGTTAATGTAAGAAAGAGGTAAAAGTCCAAATATGTATTTGTATTTTATGGCCCATGATGTCGTTATCGACCTTCTTCATGGTCTGGTGGTTTACTGCTTTGTAGTATGATGAGCTTCCAAATTCAAACTGATATGAATGCATGGAAATGGCCTCCATTTACAGATTTATGAGGCATTCATCATTCAGTTTTCCGTAAGAAGAGGTTGTCTGGCTGTCCTGGAATATTTTTGCGTGTTATCCTTTTCTTATCATCAAGTCAGCTGATTTTTCTTCATGCTGTGATGGGAGATATATTTGGTGGCTCAAATTAAGGCCATTCAGACTGGTCAGCCAGAGAGAGAGAGAGTGAGTGAGAGAGAAAGCGAGAGGTTGATTTCAGATGAGTTTTCCACCATACTTTACTGAGCTCAGCCAGTGCCCACACATATCAAAGCAGTGTCAAACACAGCCGAGTCGCACCACTGACCCCAGAGCGGTGAGGTGAGGATAAACTGACAGGGATTGATGAGCGTGATGGCAGTGTCAGGATTAGAGGTCCATTTAGTCGTAACAAGCAAATCTACCACAGGCCGAAGTTTATGTAACACAAACAGCAGGGCCTTACACAATGCCCGCAGCCAAACACTGGACACACACGCTCACACCGCCGTGTCATCTGTAACACTGAGATACATTCAGCTAAAAGAAATGCGCTCTGTCAGGGATTATTCACAAAGCAGGACTGATCTCAAATCAGATGGAAATGATACTAAACAGTCCACTCACCTGGAGACAGGCCTCCTACAGAAAACAGTGCTGGGAGAATTAGTGTTTAACAGTATATCAGTGTCACACATGGTACAATAAATGATTTGAAGTTGTTTATTTTTTCCTCTGAGGTCCAACGTCTGTGTGGGTTTATTTACCAAAAACACATTTTTACACGACCGATTTCCAACCTCTCATTATCACTAAGAATCAAACAGGCTGTTTCTGTTATTGTGCCTTTAAGAATAATGTGTTGTATGTCAATGACCTGTGTTCTGATTGGGCACTCTCTACTGTGCCTCATTCAGAAAGCATGAAAGGGTTGGGCTAATCTGCAGCAGGCGGACTAGGAGGATTTATGTCCTGTCTTGGTGTTTGTGACATCACAAAAACAAATAAACCCTGTACATGAACTCTGTGTACTGGGGACTGTACAGTGCATTTGTGTTTTTTATTTCAACATTATATTTTAAAGAACAAAGCTGTGACATAGATAGAACTTCAAATATTAATTACTGTGTTACAAATGAGACATATTATTATTACATTTGTGAACACAGGTCTTGGGGAGTGTTCCCGGTCTGCAGGTGATTATCTACCAAAAAAGCTCCAAGTAAGGACAACTGGTGAATCGAAGACAGGGTCATGGGCACCCAAGGCTCACTGATGCATGTGGGGCGTGAAGGCTGGCCCGTTTGGTCTGATCACACAGAAGAGCTACTGTGGTTTAAAAACTGTATGCTAACTCTGATAGAAAGGGATGAGAATACAAGTGCTGGTGGTGATGTGGGGAACCCACACAATGTTAGGCAGTGATTTTAATGCTGTGGCTGATCGGTGTGTATGAATTTATATGTTACAGAGTAGAGAATAAGTTGCATAAACCTCCACTTAGCAACAGAGAAACAAACAACATCTCTTGATCTCGCCCTCTCTCTCTCTCTCTTTCTCTCTCTCTCTCTCTCTCGCCCTCTCTCTCTTTTTCTCTCTCTCTCGCTCTCTCTTTCTCTCACTCTCTCTCTCTCTCTCTCTCTCTCTCTTTCTCTCAATCATTCTGTGCGTGTATGTGTGCGTTGTCTGTACAGTAAGTTGCTGTGGAAACACACACAGACTCCAGCAGCAGGTCAGAGTGTCACAGGGGACGTGATGCTCCTGCCTCTTATTGGCTCACACACTCTGCTAATGGTGTTTACTTACTTGGCCCTAATCTGCGTGGTTTAATCACAACCATGGTGGGGGGCAGGGTTGGCAAGGAGGGATGCAGAAAGGTTACAGTGGCAGTATCATCTCTCATCAAACAGTGTACTTTAAACTGCAGTGCTAGGAGCAGCTCATTCATAAAATAACCAACACCAAACTCATCTCGACCATGACTAGACAGAACATGATCTCCACTCATCCACTGATGTGAAGGAAGCCCTGCGATTGTAGTCACTCCTCCTGGCTCTGACTGGTAGTTTTCATTCAGGAATTTTTGTAAATGGCATTAGAAGAACTAGGTGAATCCTTTTATTTTGCAGATTATCTGTCTCATACTATTGTCAGGACATTATTTTAGCAAATATGACAAGAAATTACTCTTGTATGGGTGGCTTACTGCCAGGTTATTGTACCTGTTTTTTTCTGAAAGAAAAAAACTGAAAATGAACACATTTATCAGATGTAATAGTTTCAGTAATTAATGTGTTAACCTTCTGCTCATATTTAAGCTTTTGTTAATTTTTTTGAGTTCCTTTTTAAGGTTTTCTGCAGAAATATGCAAGGATGTTTTTCCTGAGTTCAGCTTTTACATTTGGAAATGAAACAAATCTGTCCATTTCAAATGACATAGTCATAGCCTGACTACATACTCCCATACGTCCTTCATGGTGGGATGGATGTTAAGCACTACATCCACTAAGGGACAGAGTCAAAAGTTTTTGACAACAACAAACATGGGGACAGGGAGTCATGATAATTTATCTGTAAATAAAAAAGCAAAATCGGATGCAGGATTGCAGGCAGTGGTGGTCTGATTGTAGGCAGTGATGGCCAGGTGATGTAACATCATATACATGTTTATTAAATTTCCTTACCAACTCCTATCAAAACTCTTCAAAAAGTTCCAATATTTTAAAAAAATTGCCATATCTTGCTTGAAGTATTGGCTCCTGCTCCCATGGTTTCAGATAGTACAGGTCAATTTTGTCCTTATCCACAAGCTTTCAAGAAACATGCACAAATGAATGCAGAGTATGCAAAAAATGCTCCATCTGTATCCGTACAGACAGTGTTGAGTCGTCTTCTTAAAGTGGACAGAAATACCTGTATGTTTTTTTCACAGTGTAGAACAGTTCTGTTTTTTGACTGGTCTTGTACGATAGTTAGGAGTTCCATTCTATCACATTCTTTAGCATTTTTGAGAACTGTTGTTTAATTTGGTTACTTATTTTCCTTTGAGTAATGGATAATCATCAGAAATTTCCCATTTGGCCATTTTACAGGCACATGAGGCAGCTGAGGTGTGTGTAGGTAGCTGCTTGTGTGAATGCTAAGGACAACATAATGTCAGAAAAAGCTTTGGAAGAACGTCTTGTTGGGAGGACAGAGTTGGACCTAGTTGGCTTTAAGACTGGAAGAATGGGCATTAAAGTAAAAAGTTGGAGAAGTAAACCATTTGATCCTACTATGTATCAGAATCAGAATCAGTTTTATTTGGCCAAGTATGTCTGCACACCCAAGGAATTGTTTTTGGCCAATGGTGTTTCTCTAGTATTTAAACAAACAAACAAACAAACTGTACAATATAAAACATATTAGACACTATACATACACAAGGGTGCGCTTGACACAATGTATGATATACTCTATTGTACACAAGATGCTGTATACACCAGTACATGTGGTACGATGTGCCATGTGGGTGCGGTTGTATGCAGCTTGTAGTCTTTTTTACATGTGCTTATACAGTATAAAATAAATGCATAAGTGCAATAAACAGTATGTGTGCAATATACAGAATAAGTATATATTATACATTATGTTATATTGGAGGGTTTTGTTTATTTTGATGTTAAAAATATTTCCTGCTAAAAAAATTAAAAACGTTTTGACGGTAAACAGCATAATAACAGAACAGCATTTAGCCAATAAATGCAAAAAATAGAGCTGCAATTATGGCAAATAAAGCACAATATACCATAAAAGACAAGGATGAAATAGTAAAGCAGATGATTCTGTGCAGGACAAGGCCAAGCAAGAGGGGGGACACTTTTAAGCAGGTGGGCATTACATGTGTACTGACATTAATTCTCATATTTATCTCACAGTATTTGATATTTTATAAATTATGCATGTCTGAAATATGTACCATTTTGTAGATTTAATGCAGTCTTTAATTTTAGTCTAGTAAAGACGAAATGGTTCAGGATTTCTACACTCCTCCCTCACCTCTTTTTGACCTCCAGTTACATGCAGCACTCCCTGGACCTGACAGATATCATTAAATATTAATCAGTGTCACAGCACCAGAAAAAAAATTCATCTTCTCTCTCTCTCTCTCTCTCTCTCTCTCTCTCTCTCTCTCTCTCTCTCTCTCTCTCTCTCTCTCTCTCCCTCTCTCT
>JBBPDA010000034.1:23687631-23699212 GCA_037974385.1 Arnoldichthys spilopterus
ATAGAATTTTTATTTATTATTACTTTTGTCAGATTAAAGTTATTTCTGTGACCATTGTGAGTTTTTCTTTCATTGACGGAAGGGTACCAACAATTTTGTCCACGTGTGTATATATATATATATATATATATATATATATATAATTAAATACATGCGTACATTTCCCCATGTAATGCTCTGTACACAAAGCTATAAAAATAACATTTTCAAAGAGTTTTAAATATAATATAGTTGAAAATATATTAAAAATTGAGTTGGCACTTTACAAACATCTGTGATTTCAGTACACATTCACCACATGATGCTCCCTAAGCTTCTGCTAATTCAGGTTTTAACATATTCCACCTTGTCAAGTATTTATCAACGCGGCTGCTGAGCCATGTGCTCGCTCAGTGATTTGCAGGAATCTGATCATGTAGCGGCAGTGAACATGAGGCTGAATGAGGCTGATATGGATTGCTAGTATATCGGCATGCTGGCTGATGCCTGTATTGATGTGGGGCAGCAATGGCATGATCAATAACGCAAGCATGTGAGAAGGCTGTGGCCATGAAGTGTTCAGTCTGGGCACTCTATATGTGTTTGTGTGTGCATTTTTGTTTCAATACATATATACTATACTATATTATTACTACTATAATTATAATATACTGTATAATATACTGTATAATAAACAAACCCCGTTTTCAGAAAAGTTATAAAGTAGTAGAAACAAAAATATGTGATTTGTTAACTATTTTTTAACATAAAAGTTCAAAGAAATGATTTCGAATTCAGTAATCAACTACAAAGGTATTTTGTAAATTATTTTGGTACTGTGTTTCATTACCTCTCCTTTTAATTACATTGTTTCATCATTTGGGAGCTGATGACATTAATTGCTGCAGTTCTACAAGTAGAATTTTTTCCCCAATTCTTGCTTAATACAAGACTTTGGCTGCTCAACAGTCCATGGTGGCTGTTGTCTGATTCTCCATACATTTTAAAAAAGAGACAGAGCTGGACATCTGGCAGGCCAGTTAAGCGCACACACTCTGTGTCTACAAAGTCACGCTGTTGTAGCACATGCAGAATGAAACCTGGCATTGTCTTGCTGAAAAACTATGGACTTCTTAGGAAAATACACCACCTATTAAAATATTAAAATATGCCTTCATATCATGGGGCCCTTCACACCCATGCTGTGGTCACTGGTGCCACCTGTACCATGTCAGATGTTGCATCTAACATTTGCATCTAGGTCCATCTGTGTCAGAGAGTGCAAAGTTGATTTTTCCTAAAACAAGCTGAAAGATTGGACTTATCTGACTACATGCTGCCACTGTCTTTTGGCCCATCTGAGATGAGCTTACATCCAGAGAACTCTGCTGTGTTTCTGTTCAGAATTGAAGTCTGGCTTTCTCTTTGTGTAAAATAGTTTCAAGTTGCATTTCTTGATGCAGTGACAGACTGTGTTAGGTGACAACAGTTAGGTGTTTATCACAGTACCATGACGATTCCTCATGCAGTGCCTTCTGAGGGCTCAAAGGTTTCTGCCTTTGTCCTACAGGGACTGGTATTTCTCTGGATTCCCTGAATTTTTACACAGTATTGTGTACTGTAGATGACGAAAGCTTTTGGTTCTTAAGGAATTGTTGAGAAAGGTTGTTTTTGAACTGACCAACAATTCTATACTGAAGGGATGTAACTGATGAATATCTAGATTTGTTGAAAAGTGTCATTTCGGGCTAATTGCTGAGAATTTCAAAATAAAGATGTTGAAAAGTAACATATACATGAAGGGAGAAAGGAAAAGAACAAAACAAGAAAAAGAGACTTACAGACAGAGAAAAAGAGATAGAGAGAGATAGAGAGAGAGATTTCCGCATTATGCCAACAGTGTTGGCGACCTGCCGAAAACCGAGAGCAGGAAGGCTAAACAGGAATGAAGCCAAATCTCTCTCTCTCTCTCTCTCTCTCTCTCTCTCTTTCTCTGTCTCCCTTGCTTTCTCTGTCTCAGTGATCTATCTTACACCGCCTCATTGCATTATTGTACTATAAATATCAGGAGAGCATTTGTTTAAATACATGTGTATGATCGTAAACACTCACACCTGGGCACTGGTGGTGGTGTGTGTATGTCTATATGTGCAAACGTGCATAGGTATGCATGTGCTATATTTGGATCATCACTCACCCCTCAAATCCCATTGACCTCATTATACTGTGAGCAATGCAATCACTCCAGCTTAGTGCTGCACAGCCGCCACTGGCCTGCACGCACTGCCGGCCTGCTCTCAGCGCTTGAGTGTACAAAGGTCACTCTCCCACACGCTACAATATCAACTACAGCACATAAACATGCTTATAGGTAACAGTGTGTCATTCAGTGTCAGAAACCACATAAGCAAGTCTATTACAGACTGCTGAACACCCCCACTAGGTTTGAGGCAAGTGTGTGATCATTTAAGGCCTCACCAAACTTCACGCAGAGGTGAGCAAAACTCACATGATCTCTGTGGCTTTGCTTTGGTCATTGAATAGTCAGTTTCCCCGGTACTACAGATGGCATTACTAAGCTTCATCAATGGCTGTTTACATTGAATGACAAAATTGTTCACGCTGTTATAAACAGAAATAAAGACAAAAGCAATTTTGTTCAAATATTTACTCGAGAAAGAGGAGGGGGAGGAAAAGGTTGTGTTTATATTGTGTTTCCTCAAACTCAGAAATCAAGAAATGTCTTCATTGTGAAAAGTAACAACATTGTTTATTTGACTATATTAAATGTACATACCTCTGTATATACCTCTCCAGAATGGAAACAGTGATGCTAAGTATTGATATCTATTTATGTTATATAATTTTATCATTTTAAAATATCTATTTAATTGACTTTTATTGTACATTAATTTCTACTCTGATAACATTGCTTCTGAAATTCACAAGATGCCGCAAGACCTTGTTCTTCTCTTCTCATCACAGCAGAAACTGGAAAGGAATTAAATAGGAAGATTCAAGTGAGACTAACTGAGTCTGTTATTTTCCTCATGGCTTATTATGTACTTTAATAATACTTGGGAGAAATAAATTGTTCTGAAATGTAAAGAACCACAATAATATTTTGTGGCCTAAACGTTGTGAAAGTATTGAATCATATTCTAAGCAATTTTCATCCCTAGTAACGGTACATGTGAAGACAAAAACATTGAGAACTTATGAGAGGAGTCACGTAGTTTAAGAACACATGGTTCTGTTTCAACAGCAATAATATGTAATTATTTGAATTAAATATACTATATGGAATATGGAAAATATGTAGCACCAAAATTCAAATTGGCAAATTTGCAGCTGACACTTTTATTTAAAATTATTGTAAATAAAAAATTTTAATCAATCTTTACCATATTGACATGACTTTTACTTCTTTATTCAAATGGCAATTATACATTGCTATCTAGGTCTCAATTAACTGCCAATTCAATATGCAATCTGATTATGCAATATAGAAATATAATTTGTAACTGACAGTTCCATATGCATTGCAAAACAATCCTTAGTTCATTTCAAATAATGTTGCATAAATATAATAAATATATATATTTAATTGCATTTTGTATTGCTATGGTTTATTTGTCTCTTTATTAGATTGGTAATGCAGTAGTGCCCCTGGTAATTGTATTACATGTCAACAAACTCTTTGTGCACCAATCTGCAATCTGTCAGTCCCCTCATCAAGGTGGGTTTTTGTTAATTTCATCACTTCCATGTTCAGTTTTTTTGCTTATTTGAATAGACAAAAGTATTGATATCCACCTCCGTATAGGCCTTTGTCTTTGTTGGATGCCGGGACACTGGCTCGTCATGGAGCAAATGAGATGTGGGGTAAATGATTAATGTGAAGATGTCTTAGGTGCAATCTGTTTAGGTGCATGTGAATAGCCAATAGTGAAATGAATTGCCATTTGAATTTTGGTGCTAAATATCTTCCATAATTATTAAAATGTAAATAGACTTATTGTCATGAGAAATTCCTGATTATTAAGAATTTTTAAATGATGTCTGTTCCTTATGGTGTATGGTTTATAGTTCCACCCCATTCAGAAGACAGGAAAAGTCAGTTGCTTCAAACAGATTCAGTCTTAAAAGACCTCTCCCAGGCCCCTTTCCCCAGAAGGCCTTTTAAGAACACCAAATGCTGATGCTGATAATAATCAATTAAAGCTAGTGGAGGTTTAGTTTAGCATTACATAATAAGATCATGCTAATCGTTCCTCTTACTCTCCATTCAGTGAAGCCTTTGGGGGTGAAGTATGTCTTTAATAAGAAGCTGACAGTAGCATGCACTCTGCAGGATGATCACACCATTGTTTAGGTTTTATTTAGACTGAACATAATTTATTTAGACCTCAGGACTCAAATACAGCATACACTAATCAGCCAGAACATTAAAACCACTGGCAGGTAATATGAATAACATTGAATTTCTAGTTATTTCATTACAGTGGCACCTGTCTGGGGAGTAGGATATATTAGGCAGCAAGTGAACAGTCAGCTCTTGAATGTTGTGTTGTAAGCAGGAAAAATGGGCAAGCGTGAGGATCTGAGCCACTTAGACAAGGGTCTTGCTGTGATGGCTAGGCGAATGAGTCAGAGCATCTCCAAAGCAGCAGGTCTTGTGGAGTGTTCCAGGTGTGCAGTAGCTAGGATCAAAGGAAGAACAACTGGTGAATTAGTGACAGGGTCTAGGGCACCCAAGGTTTACAGATGATGTAGGGAGTGAAGGCAAAAACTCATGGCATGCTTTCTTTTTAGCTTTGTTTTTTATCTCATGATCTCTTTACCTTGTGTTATATTTATCTTTATCTTGTGACAGTCCTGCACGTTCAGCTTCACTCTACATGCACAATAACCTACTATTCAACCTGAGGTCAGACGAGGGAAGATGGCCTTTTACAACATGGCATGAATATTGTATATGGGAAGAACACCAGGGAGAGTGTTACATTTTTAAGCACCCTCAAAATATAGTACAAAAACCAAACAGAGAGCAGGTGCTCTGAGGAAGACAGGAGAACATATGCAAGCCTCTTTCCAGTGGGCAGTCTAAAGCAGGCCAAAAGAACTTTCGAGAAAAATCAGCTCAGACAAGAGAGCAGATAAGTGTTTCAAGGAATAGTGCGAGGAGGGAGGGAGGAAAGGTAGAGACTCAACTTCCTCCAATAGTGTTTTAAGGAACAGAGAAGAGGCACTAAGGGGATAATGCGGAGAGAAGTTTCTAGATAAGTGGCCCAGATGTTACTCAGGAAGTGATTAAAGCTTTAAATATCAACAAGCTTTAAATGGTGCATGCAGCTCAGGTCACGCAGCTTCACAGTGTCTGACACGATATCCTTTCGCTGTTTAACAGACACGTCAGTATTAATCCCTCACTAAAGTTTACTAAACTGTGAGAATCATCAAAGGTGCGGATTTCACTCTGAGGGCTTGTGTTGTTTATGTTTTTATTTATGTGTGACCCTGAAATACACTGTAAACAAAATATACAGTACTGTGTGACCAGTGTGTGAGTGTTTGTAGCCCCTGTGTTAACTGGGTGTGAGTGTGTGGCCTCTGTGTGAACAGTGTGTGAGTGTGTGGCCCCCTTGTGAACAGTGTGCAGGTGCTGTTGTGGGTAGTGAGTGTGGCAGAAACTTTTTGTGGCAGAAACACAAGTGAACATTAGAATCAATGCAAACAGTAAAGCAGTAAAGTAGTTGATGGTGAGTGAGCTGGTTAGAACACAGGTTGGACTCTAGATTTCACCTCCATCCCTCCAGCCATCGCATGTAGTATGTGTATAAAGCTCCATCAGCAGCACCTGATTTCATCTAATGAAGGACTGATTGAGGCCAAACCAGCAATTTAAAAGTAATTTTAGGCTTCTGCTAGGAGAGTTCTGGGAATGGTCAGGCCAACACACTCATACACACAACGTTTACTGTATTAATGGTATTTACTGGCTTTATTCTCATATTAGTGATACTTATTAAAAGAAAATTCACCTACTGCTCAGCTAAACAGATTTATAATTATAATGTTGATGCAGTATATTTTATTCATGTGGAACTGATGAACATATCTGAATCAAGTCAGTTTAGAGAAATGTTTGTTTTTTAGAGGAGGAATTACTTTTTAAACGGTAGTCCTGGAAAGCTGCAGTGCTTAACCATGCAGTGTTTTCCCTCTTCTTACGCACCAGATTAGCTCATTAAAGGCTTCATAATTAGATAATGCACTGTGTCAAGGTCATTAGAGCAAGGACAACAAAACTGTACAGTACAGACTGGAGTTTGGTGGCAGGCTGAAAACAAGCATGGTGGCACACATTTTGTAGCGCAGCAGTTCACAAAGTAATGTTCAAAATCTTCAAACAGGGCAGGCCCCAAAGTGGCCCTGCTGGAATCTCATCTGCGTAAATGTACAGGATTTCAGCTAGCGGCTAAGCAGATCAGCGCTACTGGGTCATCACGGTTAGCAGACTTAGAGGAATCTCTACACCTGCGCCGAGGAGCTAACGCCGGAAACAACCATGACTCATCGCTAAATCAACTGTTTATGCTGGTTGTAGAGCGGCTTAGTCGCGTCATCCTCAGATTAGAGCTACTGTCAATAGAGACAGAGCTCATTTGGGCTGCACTTTCCATTGATTTGCATTGTACACTTCTCTTTATTATATTAAAACTAAAAACACAACTTTGCCAAAAAGCTGTTGCATGTCGGGTTTTTTGGCAAATTGATGAACTGACCCTTATTTAAGCTTTTACTGAATTCCAAGCTAACAAACAGGAGGTCTTGTGAGCCACGGGGGCCTTATGGGACCTCTATACTGGTCACATTTATCTGCAGCAGCCATTTACTGTCAGGCAGGCCAAAATATTTATAAATTCTCTATCTGATCAAAAGAAAAAATTATATGATTGATATCATGTACATAAGTTAATAAGTTAGTTAGCTAGCTGTCTAGCTATGGTAGATTACTAGCTATCTCCAGTGCTCCATCTGTGAAGAAACATTAAGCTTGCTGGGTAGAAATGTCTTCTCCTCACTTTGAAAAAAAAAGCCTTTTGGAAAGTGTCTGTGATGAATAACATTAGTTATATAACAGTATATAACATTAGTAACATTAGTAATAATAAGTCACCATCTTTTCCAGCAGCTAGAGTTTAGTGTGAATAATACAGAGCAGAGCAGCAGTTAAAATATATATATAATCAAATGTATTTTTAAAAATCTAATATTAAACTTGGTGATTATTAAGGATGTAAGTAATTATTACTGAGTTCAGATATAATCTTGATTATTTAAGAGACATTTCAGTGTATCATGGAAGCTTAAATATCATGAAGATTCAGTTTGATTCAGTTAATAAGTTGATTCAATGTTTGATTCAAAATTGTTTTTAAGAATAATCTCAACTTCTTAAAGTCAGCGATTAAGGTCTAATTCTCCAGTATCACAGTGATTCAGTTTGATTACGATTCTGAGGAAATGATTCAGTTCACCATGATAATGTAAATTTCACAACAATTCAGTGTAAATCAGGTATTTTGATGATATCCAGATTTATTTTTAAAATAACTCTAAACTCTTCAGCTGTAGAGTGTAAATCTCTGAATGTCACAGTGATATGGTTATATTATTACAACATGACTTTTTTTAATGATTCAGTGTATCATTTAAAGCTTAAGATGCTTAAGAAGTAAAACGCTTAAGAAAGATGTGTGTGTGTGTGTGTGTGGTGTGTATTTGTGTGTGTGTGTGTGTGTGCGTGCGTGTGCAACAGTTTGTGGTGGATTTGTGACTGATGTCACAGAATGATTAGTGTGTTTACATCAGAAGTGGTGGAGCTACTCGGAATGATATAAATACACTTTAAACCAGTAGTGCACCACAAATGCCAACACACACACACACACACAGTCATATGCAAATACAAATGTTATGGTTTTGCTGAAGTTTATATAAGTACACCCCCTTTACAGAAACCTACAAACTTTAATACACAAGTACAATGAAAATGAAAATATTTGTCATTGTGAACACACTCCATCCCACAAAGTGCACCACAACTAAATGTGATCTTTGCATTTAACCCATCAACATGTGGAGCAGCGGGAAGCTATCAACAAAACCAAAGAAGCAGTGTAGTGGGAGAGTACCATGCTCAAGGGTACCTCAGTTGTACCCGGGCTAGGACTTGATTATGCAACCCTCTGGTCTCATGGGCAAGTTCCTAAGCACTAGGCCAATACATTACAATAACATTGTGATGTGTTTTAGATTATATTGTGATACATAAAATATACATGTTGATATATCAAAAATGCTGGATTTAACCCTTTAATGCTCACAGACACATGAGATTGATGCTTGTAGTCCCTGCAGCATCTGTCCACAGTAAAACACTGTTTGTATTCATTAGTGGTCTCTATTACAACAATTTTAAATGTGTATGCAAAAAGAGGAAATTGACAATCAAGTTAAACTGAAAAAAGTGTTTATTGCACCACAGATATTTCCATACACAGGCCTTTAACAGTTGTCAAATAAACAGAGAGATGAGCAAAAGAAACCAAATGCTAAAGTGAATCTTAGTCCAGCAGTGTAAAAGAACTGCTTGACAGTCTGTACTGGATATTCATGATATAGTCATTTACTACATGAAACGCTAACAAACCGTAATACGTTGAGTATATTTGATTTATTGCACAGTCCTATATGTAAGGGTATGTCGTTACACCAGTCAGCCATAACATTAACACCACTTGCCTAATATTGAGTAGCTCCCCCTCATGCTGCTCTAACAGCTCTGACTGTAGTGCAACGTGTGTTCTGACCCCTTTCTCTCAGTTATCCTTCACTCCCCACATACATCAGTGAGCCTTTGGGTGCCCATGACCCTGTCGCTGATTCACCAGTTGTCCTTACTTGTATCACTTTTGGTAGGTACTAACTATTGCATACCTAGAATACTCCACAAGACCTGATGTTTTGGTTCAGTTGTTTAGCTATTATATTAAGGTCCTTATCAATGTGGTTCAGATCCTCACGCTTGCCCATTTTTCCTGCTTCCAGCACATCAGCTTCAAGAACTGACTGTTCACTTGCTGCCTAAAATATTCCACCTCATGCCGTTGTAATAAAATAACAGATAGTCTGTGTTATTCACTTTACCTTTCAGTGGTGTTAATGTTATGGTTGATCAGTGTATATTATGTAACAGCAGAGACACAAACACACATGCACGCACACACCTCATGGACACTCTCCAACTTAATGAATGATTTATCACTCCCCCAGCATCCTTCCTTTCTCCTCTCTCTTCGCCCTCGCCTACTGTCTAATTGCCTTTCCTTTCTTAACCCAATCTCTCTCTCTCTCGGTTTCTCACTCTCTCCACATTTTCTTCTACTTCACTCTCTCTTGCCGTTGCCAGGACAACCAGAGAGGCATGGGGTGAACGCAATCCGCACAACACTTCTTCTGTCCCACCTTACCTCATCTCACCCTCACACAAACACTCACAGGCGTCTCACAAATTAGACACATGCACATGGACACACACTTACATACACACACAATAATTAAACTAAAAACCCACTCATGACAAATCACACAGCAGCACACACATGCCCACACATGGCGTTTCATAATGAACACGCACGTGGAGAGACACTCGCGCACACACACACACACACACACACACACACACACACACACACACACACACACACACATACACAAACATGCACCTGACCTGCTTGGCTTCACTGCCTGGGTGAAGACGCCTAGAGCAAAAAGAAACAGACAGAGAGGGAGAAAAAAATCAATACGCATCGACATGCAATACTGCACCAAGACAGCTACTGCACAAACGAGCGAGGGAGAGAGAGAGAGAGAGAGAGAGAGAGAGAAGGGGAAACTCTAGCTAGGTGAGTGAAAGGCCTATACATTGTTGTGATGGTATCACGGTAAGCACCAGGGCTGCACAGTACACCTCTCTAAATAAGTAAATAATGTACATAAGCCTTCAGACAAATCTATAATGGCCCTGAGCTTTTTAACATGCTTAGACATTTCTATGAGTGTTTTAATCAAGGATGTGCATTTAGACAAATTTGAAAATTCAACTATCTTTAATGAATGAATAATCAGTTATCCATGAGGAAAGAAAAGGGCTTACCACTTTTCTAATTTGGCACTGGTTCTGGGAGTCTAAAATTCATCATCACAAATATTTATCAGCATAAAGGGGAATACCAGTGCTAAGAGTCCACTTCACCCCCAATCCACTCTTCCATTAAAAAATTCTTTATTTGCAGGGCAAAGCAATTTAGTAAGGTTTAGAAATTGGCATGGAGAAAACAGCCTGTTGTAGACATATGCCCAACCCTGATGAAGACGTGATGAAGATGTGGTTACTATGTAGGGTAGCTTTCTCCATTCTGCCCCCAGTCTTTATAGCAATGAAACATCCAGTCTTGTTTTCAAAAAGCACCTTATACAATCTCTTTATATGTTGTAAGTCATCTTTTTTGCACAAAGAGGAATACATTTCAAAATATGTTTTAATAATCATAATATACCATTTAAAAAGTGGTTCTTCAAGAGTTTTTTCTAAGACAAAAGCAGTATGAGAATAACAACTCAGCAGGACAACTGTTTGAATGTTTGAGCTAGGCTAGGTGTCTTCATAGACTCATCCTTAACTACTTCCTTGGCAACTCTTTTTCATAGTAACAAAGTATAGTACATTCTTTATTTGTCAATACATTTTGTAGCCTGTAAAAATATAAAATCAGTGTTTCACTGAATAGTTGGTCAGTATATTTTGTGATGCAGTGTAACCCAAGTGGTGATTTCAATCAAATACTGGCTCCTTGAACTGCTAACCAAGTCCTCGAGTATCCATTCACACCTAGTTTTAATAAATCAAGGAGTTCACATGAAAACAATTTCAGTCAAATTAATGCAGGTCTTTAATAATCTTACATTTATCCAAATGATTTACATATATTTAACTGTATGCCAGAGTTTTTAGTTTTTTTTTTACAATTATTTGCAATATTTTGTTTATATCATGCAGTCCTAGTAAGCTCTAAATTTTCCATCCAAGCACTTCCTTCTTTATAGCTAAAATGCTTCTGGGAAGAAATTATTCTGTAGGGGTGGACAAAAAATTATGTGGCAGTTTTTTCCTGTTTTTTGGTTGACATAGAGGAGACACCTCATCATTAAGCTTAAGCTATTATTTTAAGCTATTATTTCTGTCCACCAGCTAGATTTAAGGTTTGGACCACCCACAAATGTGCCCATTCAAAAACGCATTTCTATCACAGCTACCACACCATACACTGATCAGCCATAACAATTTACTACTGACAGGTAAAGCAAATAACTTTGACTATCTATTGACTACTAGTTTTTTTTTTTTTTTTTACAATGGCACCTGTCAGAGGGAATATATTAGTGAGTGAAGTGAAGAAGGTGACTGTTTGTCATTGTGAACACACTCAAGCACCACAACGAAATTTGACCTCTGCATTTAACCCATCACACG
>JBBPDA010000034.1:23706198-23719334 GCA_037974385.1 Arnoldichthys spilopterus
GCTTCAGCTCCCTCCATAGGTTTTCTATTGGATTAAGGTCCGGAGACTGACTAGGCCACTCCATGACCTTAATGTGCCTCTTCTTGAGCCACTCCTTTGTTGCCTTTGCTGTATGTTTTGGGTCATTGTCATACTGGAACACCCATCCACGACCCATTTCCAGTTTCCTGGCAAAGGGAAGGAGGTTGTCGCTCAGTATTTTACGATACATGGCTCCGTCCACTTTCCCGTTGATGCGGTGAAGTTGTCCTGTGCCCTTAGCAGAAAAACACCCCCAAAGCAAAAGGTTTCCATCTCCATGCTTGACAGTGGGGACTGTGTTTTGGGGGTCATAGGCAGCATTTTTCTTCCTCAAAACACGGCGAGTTGAGTTAATGCCAGTTAGCTCAATTTTTGTCTCATCTAACCACAGCACCTTCTCCCAGTCACTCTCTGAATCATTCAGGTGTTCATTGACAAACTTCAGACTGCACATGTGCCTTCTTGAGGAGGGGGACCTTTCGAGCATTGCAGGATTTTAAGGTTGGTAGGGGTTCAAATACTTATTTCACTCAATGAAATGCAAATCAGTTTCTATCTTTTATTTAAAGTTATTTTTAAAATGTTCCTTTCGATGTGCTATCTGTCACTTTTAAAATAAACCTACCATTAAAATGATACTGTTCTGAGACTTTTCATTTCTTTGTCATTGGACAAACTTACGAAATCAGTAAGGGGTCAAATAATTATTTCCCCCACTGTATATATGTGTGTGAGTGTGGAGGGGTGTATTTACATCTATGCAAGCTTTCCATCTCTTTTCATTCCAACTCTCTTTGTTTATATTACACTTATAATGCTTTTTAAAATCAAGGGTACCTCACTAGCGCCTGGGCCAGGACTTTAACCTGCGACCTTCATGTCCCAAAGACAATGTCCTAACCACTAGGCCACCACTGGCCAAACATCACACATTCGAGCAACACATGAACGGTCAAGGAAAACACATTCAAGTCACACTGAAGCATCAAGATGCAATGAAACATGAGAATTACAGTTAGGGAACCCAGCAGACTTCTTTGAGCAGCATTTTGGAGACTGTTTGAGCACAGATCGAGAAACTGAGAGACTCAATGGATAGAAGGTTCATGGCATTCTTTGAAAAGAATGGTGGCCATATTGGTCACTGAATATTTTTCAAAGGCCGAAAAATTTTATTTAATTGTCATTTTGCATTTATTTGTTGGATGTCTTACAAAATTGTTGGGGAAGTTGGGAAAAAGTCCTTTCCTTTCCATTCATGTTTGAGGTTCAGTAACATTTTGTATATTTTATTATACAAGTGTTATTGTTTTAAATGTTATTATACAATGTTATTATTTTTTAATGTACAGTAGGTAAATGTGTATAGATAAATGTGTGTGTGGGTGTTGTACATGCTCGGAAAGGGGTGGGGTGTATCCCCCCTATGGTGCAGTGAGGGGGTGACTGATGGCAGAGGCAACAGAAAGATGTGGGGAGGTCAAGACTGACCTTTCTGATGCGCCCACGTAAAGAACACACACAAGCACACAAACATACAAACTCTCTCACACGCACACACACACACACACACACACACACACACACACACACACACACACACACACAGGCTAAACTCACAATTGCAAACATGTACCAACACACGCCTACATTCAGACACTATCACATTGCATCAATGTTTCTTAGCAAAGAGCTCACACACTGCGTGGGATTACTTTATTAGGACCATGCAAAGATCCCATTTGCAACAAAAATGGACAAAATGTACACTGCAAAAACCAGCACTAGCAGCCCTGGTTGAATTCTGTCTATGAGAACATGTCTTATTTTGTCCATGTTTATAGAAGAGAGTATATTATGCAGTTTTTGGCCACAGAGCTGCTCTTGGCTGGATATTTTTGGAGATTTGTTGGACATTTCTGGGCATTTCTGAATTTTTTTAATGCATAATATTTATTTATTGGTATATACATATTGCCTTTCGGTGGGTGGGGGGGTGATGGGGTAGATTTTCTACAGTTATGTCCAGGTTCATCCATCAGCTACGACTCCCCCCAAACACATGATACCACCAGCACTAGGAGGGTGAATGCGAGCTTCCTCTGAGTCATGTCAAGCTTCACTGACATCTTTTCAAATGCAACATCATTGGACAGCGTGACATGTTTGAACGCTTACCACCACTTCTGTTACGTCAGCTAACAGACGCCTGTGCTAACAGAAGCTGAGCGATGGGGGAGAGGTAGGGCCAACCTACCCACCCAGACAGTGAGGCCACAGATGACTGCAGGACTGCCAGGAGATCGATCTTGCAACCTCCTGATTATTGGGGCCTCCTGCTGCCACTTATGCATCTGATTTAGCCAGCAAGGGACATCTAAAGAAGTTAATTAGCCAGAGTAGTTAAGGCAGATTGTGTGTGGAACTAGACTCTGCAGCAAGGTACATCTCCATGACCGGGATTGATGTAAGACAGTAAGACAGTGGTGCCAATCGGGTGCCTTTCATTGTGCATTATAAAATGCTGTTTTAAAATGCTGTTAATAGAGGATGTGTACCCTACAATTTGACAAATGGCATCGAAAGTTTTACACATGGCTGTAAGTTTGTTGGATTACAGGCTTGACTCCTTGAGATGTCTACAGAGCATGCGTAAATGGTCAGCATGCTCACAGCATACAGCAAATAATTCATTTGCATAATGTGATATTTAGATTGCAAGCCAATATTACAATAACAGTTAATAAATGATGCATTGTGCAGGTCTAGTGTGATATGTAGTGAAGTAGCATGCATTTTAAGGAAGGACCCTCAGAGATTTATTGTGTGGTTTGTGCAGGAGTTGAGTGTCAGAGGCCGAAGCACCAGCACTCCAGCGAAAATGACGGAGAGGTCATCTCGAGCGGGACACCGGACAGCACTGACCTCTACATGAAGGGGTCCACTCCTCCGGACCTAACGCCTGATGTGAGTCCTGTCCCAAGCCGGCCATCCACTCCACCCCGAAGCCCTGCCACCAAACCCTCGCACCGCACCAAGAATGCCCGTTTCCTGCGCCAGAGCGCCGTGGATGATGAGAGGGGAGGAACCTCTGAGATCCAGGTACTGATGGAGGGACGGGGAGAAGGGCGGAGCGAGGGCCGGTCTGGTGGTGGCAGCGGGGGGGATTACCTGAGGGCCAACAGCTGGAGTGAAGAAAAGGACAAGCGCTCATTGCGTGGCGGCAGCAGCAGGGGGGGCAGCAGAGGAAGCAGCCGCTCAACAACGCCTTCTGTCCCGGATGCTAATGGCCACAGACACTCCTCCTCCAATCATAAACCACGAGAGCATGGTTTATCCAATCACAAGAGCTCGCGGGAAAGGTGGGCAGACTGTCCATCTGCATCCTGGACTTCACAACGCCATGGTGACAGCCTGGCACACTCCCGCCTGTTGGAGCAGGATGAGGAGAAGCTCAGCAACTATGAGATGGAGATGAGGCCATTGCAGCCCATGGACTCCAACTCCCAGAAGCCCTATGGGCAAGGGGCGGACCATCACAGCCATGCTGAGTCTCGTTCGCATGCGCTGCAGAGACGGGGCAAAACCCGGGACCGAGAGAGAGATAGAGAGAGGGAGAGAGAGAGAGAGAGGGACCCCCGGGACACAACCAGGCCCTCAGGGGCTCGGGACAGCCGGGAAGGGACCAATCCGGACTCCTCCTCAGTGCAAAAGTTGGACACTCTCCGCATGGGGGAGAAACTAGAGGCTCGGCCTCTGCGTAGGGACCTCACACTCTCTCCCCCACAGAAATCCTCACCCATTGCACTAGAACACGACAACGAGAACCAGACACAGCTCAAAGCCAACTCGGTGAGTAAGGATGCCTCACACATACACCATCATTAGCATCATCAGGAGCTATGCACAGTACATATAGCACAGGTGCCGAAATCTGGTCCTGGAGGGCCAGGGTCCAGCAGAGTTAGGACCATACAGTTTAAGACTGTCTCGAACAGCAAAATACTTCTTCAGATATTTGTTAAGTACCTCAGAAAAATTTTATATTATACTGCACATAGTCCTTTTACAAAGAAAGTTTGGAATTTTTGTGAATTCGTTTACAACTGGAGCCAATGGTAAAATTGTTACCCAGATTTTTCCTGTAAATACAAACAAATATATTTACATCAAATTATAACAATATATATGAAATACTGAAATTGTGGGAGCTGATGAGAAGAACATAAGTCTGGCTCCAGATTTCTCCTCCGTGACTCCTATTACATGGATGCGTAAAGCTTCATCAGCAGCACCAGATTGAGGCCAAAGCAGCAATTTGATGGGAACTGCAAGTAACACTGGGCTCCCACCAGAACTCTGGGAAGGGTTAAGCCACCACACTCTCACTCTCTCTCACACACACACACATCACTGTTTGCTGAATTAATGTTACTGTAAAGGGAAAAAGGGATTTTTCAAACAACATCTTTAAAAACAAGAATGTGTGATTTCTTAAAAAGATAAAAGATTTCCAGAGTTTTCACTGATCACCTTATATGTATTTTTTTATATAAACAAATAGGAAATTTAAAATAAATCTAGACTGGCAGCAGCCCAGTCAAGCACACACATTCTGTGTCTACAAAGCTGCACTGTTGTAGTGTTGGGATGAGGCCTGGCATTGTCCTTCTGAAATAACCATAGACATTCCAGGAAGATGTGCCTCCTTAAAGGCAAAATATGTCTGTCTAAAATCTCAGCATACACCCCCGAGTCAATGGAACCTTCACACCCAAGCCATTGGCACTGATGTGCTCACCTCTATCCTTGCACCTTTTGCTGATAACTGTCTGGATGGTCCATTACATCTTTGTCACCAAGAGCTCGAAGTGGATTATTCCCAAAAACAAGTGGACTTATCGGACCACAGCACACGTTACTCTTGTTCTTTAGTTTATCTAAGATGAGCTGTATTGTACTGAAGTTTGGCTTTCTCTTTGCATAACAGCGTTTCAGGTTCCATTTCTTGATGTAGCGACAGACCCTGTTAAGCATGTTAAGTGACTAAGATTTTCCCCAGCCTTCTTGAACCTATGTGGCAATATTTATCACAGTAGCATGACAGTTTCTCATACAGGG
The DNA here is from genome assembly GCA_037974385.1 of Arnoldichthys spilopterus. Lineage (NCBI taxonomy): Eukaryota > Metazoa > Chordata > Actinopteri > Characiformes > Lepidarchidae > Arnoldichthys > Arnoldichthys spilopterus. The sequence continues at coordinate 23,711,341 of JBBPDA010000034.1, forward strand.
CCTTCTGATTGCTTTAATTGTTTTTGGTCTTGTCCTACACAGACAGAGATCTGTCTGTATTCCCTGAATCTTTTTACAACATTATGTATTGTAGATGATGAAAGACCTCAACTCTTTGTAATCTAGTGCTGAGTTCAGTTCTTTTTCAACTAACTAACTGAATTCTCACATGGCGTTTTGCAGAAAGGGGTTATCCACACCCCATCTTTGCTTGCAGAGACTGAGCCTTTGGTAGCTGCTTCTTTTACACAATCATAATTCCCTTACCGTGGACGGCACATGGGATAGCACTGTCGCCTCACAGCAAGAAGGTTCTGGGTTTGATCCCCTGGGTCGGCCACGTGTGCCTTTCTGTGCATTTGCAAGCTCTCCCTGTGCTTATGTGGGTTTCCTCCTACTGTCCTAAGGCTCCAGTGGGTTGATTGGATACACAAAATTGCCCATAGATATGAGTGTCTGTGTGTGAATGGTTGTATGTTTCTGTGTTGCCCTGTGATGGGTTGGCCTCCTGTCCTGGGTGTACACCCACTTGGGCTTCAGCTTTCCTGTGACCCGAAATGGAAGAAGCAGTTTAGAAAATGGATGGATGGCCGCAGCTGTTACCAACTATATAAATTTGTTGCAGACCACAAATTTTAAGTTTCTTTAGATTTACAAAATACATTTAAGTTGATCAGTGAAAACATCGAAAGTCTTTAAACTTTTATCAGTTCAATTTAAGTTCAAGAGTCACGTAGGTACAAATCACACATACTTCTTTAGTAATGAGATTTGTAATTTCAGGTGTCTCAGACTTATTTTTACAGTACTGCAATTACTATGTATCACATACAGACCACTGTTCCTAAAACATTTATCCATTTATTACTCCATCATCAAACTGATAGGGTGTGTGGGATGTGAGTAGAGTCTTATTTTCCTTTGGATTTTTGAGCATGGGAAGTGTGTATATTCCAAAGCCTGAACACTTAAATATCAGCAGTGCAGTTTCCTTTGTCATCTGTGTGTGTGGATACAGTGTAGGCCTGCATTAGTGTGCAGGTGTCCTAAACCTTTGCCCAGGCAAAGCTTGCAGACCACACAAGCCTCCTCTGCTCCATGCAGCCCCGCACACTGCACCGCACCAACCTTGGTAACAGCAGATTGGCAAAGTGGCTCCTTCCACAACGCAACCTGGCATTGGCTGCCCTATGCTCTGTTGCTAGGGAACAGCTTATGCCTTGCTCCACTGGTAGCCAATGGGAGGATGCGTGAGAGTTGCAGAAGGGGAGGTGTTTGTCTGTGTGTGTAGCTGCAGAAAGGCAAGAAGTGCAATAGCCTGTACTTGTGTAAAACAGGTTTCCACTAAACACCAACACACTAGCATATTAACTAAGGCCACATCATTCATCCTCTATAGTAATGCTCCTCCATCACACTGTGCTCTTCTACTAGTTCAGAAAATACACTGAGAGATACAGTAAAGAGTAAAGATTGGTGCAGAGAGTTTATGTTTAACTGAATTTTGAATATTGATGCAAATTCATGCTTTACTGCTTTACATTTACACAGGTCAGCCATAACATTAACACCACCTGCGTAAAATTGAGAAGTTCCCTCTCAAGTCGCTGAAACAGCTCTGACTGTGGTGCACTGTGTTCTGACCCCTTTCTGTCAGAGTCAGCATTCACTTTTAAAACCACAGCAGCTTTGTGTGATCAGACCAGATGGGCTATCTTTTACTCCCCACTTGCATTAGTGAACCTTTGGTGCCCATGACCCTGTGGATGTTTCACCAGTTGTCCTTCCTTGTCTCACTTTTGGTATGCATTAACTACTACATACCTGGAACACTCCCCAAGATCTGCTGGTTTGGAGGCATCACAATAAGTAGCTCAGATCCTTATGCTCACCCATCTCCCACTCAACTTAAAGAACTGACTTTTCACTTTCTGCCTAATATATCCCATGAGAGGTGCCATTGTAATGACATAACTATATAGTCCATCATTCATGTTATTTGTGATTGGTATTAATGTTATAGAAGATCAGTGTACATTGTTTTTGCCAGTAAGAGCACAAAGAGGCCTAAAAGCAGGACTAATTTACACCGTCCTGTTTTCCATATTTACGTGCCATCCCTCGGCCACGAGTTGAGCTCAACTTCGTCGACGCCGCTGCCTCTCTTTACACTTCACTTGCCACAGGCCGATTTCATGGCTCACATGTTTCTCTCATGTAAAACGTGTGCGTCCTTATTCTCTCGGCAGCCATAAACACGGCCCATGATGACACGGTTATATAAGCACATCAATTAAAAATCGCCTCAGCCGGACGCTCTTGATCTTTCTTTCTTTCTGTTCTTTACTCTTTTTTTGAGCATTCATGCTCACCCATCGACTGCTCACACAATGCACCTGAGAGAGGCTGATTTCCATTTCCATCCGGATCATATCTCTCTATCAAACAGCACGACACAGCCCTCCCTGAGAGCGTGCACGCGCACACACACACACACACAGGTTGGTATTAGTATCTTAGTGGGTACATTATACTGAATTCTGTAATACTGTATTTTAGTAATACTACACCAACACTTTAACTCAACCCTAAGATTAAACTCAGCAATGAAAGCCTTTCTGCTTTTTTAGTTTTTGGTTGAATTTGTGGAGAAAACAGCAAAATGTCCTCACTTCTACAGATTTTCCTCTATTCCAATAATTATGAGGACATTTGGTCCTCAAAAAGAGTTAAATACATATGCACCCACACACACACGCACACAAACATACACACACATGCACCTTTGCTTCTGATTATGCAGGTTTCTGGAGCAGTAGAAACAACAACAACAAAAAATCATTCACATCATCACACATGGAATAAATATCTAATGGTACAGTAAATGTTGATACCTCTCTCTCCCTCTCTCTCCCCCTCCTAACAGGACTCCAGCTCAGTTCTGGTTGTCATGGTGATTTTGCTCAACATTGGCGTCGCCATTTTGTTTATTCACTTTTTTATTTAAACCATGTGATCCTCTGCACTGGTTCCTCTTATGTTATCAGAGCTGTTATTATAAGCTGAGCTATACGAGTGTTATCCGGATCCCCTGCCCAGCTCTAAAGCAACGGCTGCTCCTGATGAGATCCACACCAACAGAAGAGGAAGAACAGAGGAAGGCGACACCAAGGAAGCTCCAAACGAAACCGAGTTCCAAACATGAAAATGGCCAAACTTGGGCTCAGCTGCGCCATCTCTGCTTCTCCAAAGAGCTCTATGTTGTTGCCCCCCCCCCATCATCTCAAGGGTAGAGCTTTAAAGCCTCCTTTTTAACTTATAGTTTCAACTGGTTTATTTATTCATCAGTGATATTTTAAATGATATACTTGTTTTTTAAACTCCTTTTCTGCCTTTTTTGAGGGGTTCTTGACTATTCCAGTGGCTTTTCTTTTTTTCTTTTCTTTTCTTTCTTTAGTTTTTTTCCAGTTGGGTTTGCTTTTCAGGAAAGAACTCGAATGGACCTTGGAGGATGTGTGAGGTGGCACGAAGGGTGTGTGTGTGAGGTGTACTCCATAAAAACGCTGTGGGTGATGAGCATACTGTGTAGCTGCGATGTCAAAAGGATGGGAAACGGCCCCATTGTCTAACCTCACTGCCCTCCATTCCTCTCCCATACACACGAATACACTTACCATTCCCTCTTCATCTCACACACTGAGCTTTGCCGCCTCATTCCACCTCCTGGATTAAAGGCCCTATCAGGAACTGCTGAAACAGCACAGCTGCACTGTTCTGGAGAGCGCACTAAACATGCATATTGGGTGTTTAGTCTGTGTGGTATTGCTGCCCTAAACCCTGGCCGGCACATCCCATAGGGATGTTAGTTAGGGCTGCTTAATTATGGCAAAAATCATAACCTTGATTATTTTGGCCAATACTGAAATCATGATTATCAAACATGATTACTCACTTTGGAAACATTTATTGGGATTTATTGAACTTTAAAAATAACTTAACATTGGAACTTCATAAATAATTTAACTAAATAAAAATAAACTGAATAAATAAATAATTGTATAAATAAAATACATGGATAATTAGACCAAGCTCATTTAAATCTTTTTTGTCTGTCTGACACTGATATAGTCATGTGTTTTATTTTGAAAAATAATTGCAGTTGCTGTGTCTGACTTTGCTGCCCGAGATCTGCCCTGTGCAACAATGCCACTTCCGTCAAAAACAGATCTGGTGCATATATTTACTATAGCACAGCGGAGCGCTGAAATATACTGCGACATTTGGTAGAATCGTCTAAAGTAGGCACAATTAGCTCAAACGGCCACGTCACAGTCAGAAAGCAACACAGCTGGAACGTGATGCAGCTCCCCCTGGTGCAATCCAGTGATAACATATTATGAAGCAGAATTAGGCAGAATAATTATTTCATCTCATTTATCTTGTCTTAATAATCGTTGGAAGCCAAAATAGTAGTTGAAAATAAAATTTGGCTAATTGAGTAGCCCTAGTGCTAGTGAAAATCAGCATAATCATAACAGTGAGAGGATAAATGTATGTAATGATGTGCACGTTTATGGTCTTATGAATTTTACAGGTATTAAGTCTAACAGCATGCGACACATCGTCCCCTACGCAGTTATAGTCCTGGTATTATGGGATGCATTAATCACTGGATATGGAGTTTTTGGGCTGATAACAATAACGAATAATTAGCTCCTTATTGTAGCTAACGTCATCAATAATTGGTCATTATTCAATTCACATTGTAATTTATATTTTTACATTGCTATGATACTTAAACCTGGCCAATAATATAAACAACAACATATTTATCAGACACATTTATACATTATACATTTATACATTTATACTGAGACATTCAGAAAGGAGTTGCATGATGACTGTAAAGGCCTTTACACACATTTGTAATTTATCCCTGCAATTTACTTGCTGTTAAAAATGTAATAAAACCAGTATGTGATTTATTGGCCCAGTGGATCACCTCCCTGCTCACAAACACACACAATTTGTGATGGTAGGTTAACCAATGGGGAGCATTTTGGTCATTGTGCTAATAAGGGGAATGGCATCCGCCCTCATCCCTTCTCAAATTGCCAACTCTCTGATTTTTGCTAACTTTTACAGTCAAGGTAAACTAATCACAACCAAGCTGACTAATGTCCCAGCAAACAACACTTCTTGACAAACATCAAAACGATCAGTTTGCCCTCTGCTTTATAGCAGATACTGGAATTTGGCTCCTGAATGCAGCTCTGAACCACTCTGTGCTCCTTTCACTGTAGCCCACCCCGTGTCACTCAAAGTGGTCTATCCATTTTATTTTCACACTTGAAGACATTATTCCCATTTTTGTCATGGTGCAAAAAACAGAAGTAAAAAAAAATTAAATGCATGCAGTGTGTCTGTTCAGTCTTGATGTGCAAAACAGCGTGAATGTTTAGCATTTTTGCATCGTCTTCGGGGTGTAATGGCCTTTGTTGACACATTCCTGCCTGCACGGGGTCTTGAAATGTCATGATCTTCTATGTGCATGGCGAAGGTAGTGTTATCATTTACCTGATTCAGTAAGTGATGCATTCCTAAACAAAATTGTCCTAAAAAAAAACTACAGAAATGCCCACCACTAGCAGCTGTATGTTCCTCAGCGCTTGAGTAAGCAAAAATGCTGTGGTTGTAGTTATAGTTGGCCTGAAATTGGTGTGTTGTCGTTTGCTAAGTATGTTATACTTTTTAAAGGCTGATCGTACAGAATAAGTTCTACACCAGTAGTCTTCAAACCAGTCCTAATGACCACTCAGATGGCTTTTGCTCCAACCTAACTCATGATGCATATGAATGGAAACTCTGGAACCCTGAGGACCGGTTTGATAACCACTGTTTTCTGGTTACACGGTTCCTGATTGGGCCTTTACTCTGCTCACCTTCGTGTCTCAAACAGGACGACCTCCTGTTCACCATTTCCTTCCATCACACCAACTGTACATGTACCCCACAGGGTCACTATAGGCTTTGTCATTAAGACAGAGCTTACCAGAATCTATGCTAGCATCTGGATTTGCCCTGGCTGTTGATTAAACCTTAAGAGGTCCATGCCCAGGTAAAAGAAATAGACATGATTTGGCCTGCCAAAACTGAGCATGTGCAGAAACTCCCCACCACAATTAAATCCTGCGAAGACAGGGATATGCAGTGCCACCAGTGTTTCAGTTTCTGCAACTATAGAAGAGACCCAGACACAGGAGTTGAAGGGATTCCAGCAATTCAGTGCTATTCATTCATCTCTTTATAGACACAAACATGTATTTTCTGTGTTCTGTTCATATGGATATGCAAACAATATTTTTTTCTGAGCTCGACTGACAAGGTTTCATTGTTTAAACATTGTTTGAATGTTGTACGAGGGCTAACACATGATGTTCTGTAAGTCCTTACTCATTATAAAGCCCACTTGGGTCCCAGTTCCCCCCGTCGCCTCCTCTCTTTACTACAGTAATGACAAATGTTGCTGCCCACCTCACCCTGCACACCTGAGGAAGCCGGCATTCTTGACCAGAAGTTTAGAGACTGTTAACATTTTTTCCAGCTGCTGCTTTCAAAATAAATATTTATCGATAAATGATTTAAAAAAAAGAAAAAAAAAGAAAAAAGATTTTTTAGCTATTTGCAAGACGTCTGGAAAAAAGGGAAAAAAACGCCAACTGCCTTGTTTTTTAAAAAGACAAATTTGCATGCTCACGTATGTTTTAGTTTTGTATAGATAACTTCTACGAAAAATAAGGATATAAACTCTTCTAGTTTTGGAAGCAGTATAGGGTTGCAATTTTTATTTATTTATCTACTTTATTTGACAAAAATGTACTTTAGTCCCCAAACAGAGTGGCTGTATATTCTGGGCTGGTTTTTCGTGATGCTCTGCATACAAAGCTCAGAGCAGGTGGCCCAGCCCTTAAATGAGCAAACAAACAAACAAAAAAATGACCGCTCACCGCACTGCAGTTAGTGGAGCTGCGTGCAGGTCCTGCATCCATTTATCTTCTCCACATCTGAGAAGAAATTCAATTGAGAGAAACTAAAGAAAACAATGAAACTTACCAACTCAAGAGAGGCATTTTCTTTATTTTTTTCTAGCTGGCTTACTGAACTCAAAGACTCTGAGATGTTTTTATAGCATGTGTGTATGGGGCCTGTACTTCCCGCCTGAGTCTCTGCTCCTGTCAATGATCGCTCACAGTCTGTGATCTCTCTCTCCCTCTTTCTCCTCTCTTTCTCTCTCCTTTCCCACCATATCTCTCCGTTTCTCTATCCAGCAAAAAATTAAAAAAAAATCTAAAAAGAGAATAAAAATGTACAAACCATGTTGATGGAGAGGAACGAAAGGCGGAGGGCAAAGGTTAAACGTGTGGAAATGTTCTGTCTCCAACCGTTTGTCCGCCTCGTCTGCAGTTCCTGGGTTCCTGCTCTGGAGAACTAACTAACCAATGTAACCACTCATACAATCTGGTACAAACACTGCAGACGCAGAGAAGCAAAGCAAAGCAAGCAGGGGGGGAGGGAAATCCGCCTGTGCCGGTGGCTGCTCTACCACTCTGTCTGGATGTACCCCATCACCCTATGAGGCCATCGCATGCCCAAGCATGCCAAGTTCTTTTTTCTCTCTTTCTCTCCTTCTCCGATTCTGTTCTTTACTTTTTTTCTGGGGGTTTGTTTGTTTTTTGAGTTATGTGGAGAACATAATGAAAGTGTTTGAAAGTAAGCTTGCTGTTTTGTGGTTACTGAGTCTGCTTCCTGCTATATTACTGCCCTTCTCTCTCTGCATTCTGACTGAACTCTGATTGGGGGTGGGGGGGGGGGGGTTGACAGTCAACCGGTTTGAGGTTGATTTCATTTATTGACTGGGGGTGAAAGTGAAAGTGACTATTTGTCATTGTGAACACACTCAAGCACCACAACGAAATGCAACCTCTGCATTTAAC
>JBBPDA010000034.1:23719434-23734138 GCA_037974385.1 Arnoldichthys spilopterus
TGTGTGATGGGTTAAATGCAGAGGTCATATTTTGTTGTGGTGCTTGAGTGTGTTCACAATGACAAAGAGTCACTTTCCTTTCCTTCCTTTAAATTACATGAACGAGTGCAGATTATACACAGTTATGGTGGGCTGGCCAAATCTAATAGGGGTGCTGCCTGTGATAACCAGCTAGGTCTCCTATGTAGCTGACTCGGCTAACCATGGACCAAAGCTGGCCTTTTCATTTAATTTTTACTTAGTCATGTAGTTGTATCTGGTTTTTTTTTTTTTTAACTACAGTTTTACATAAAGTGTATACATTTTCTGTAATATGTTTTTGAAACTGATGAATGGTACAACGGCTTGTTTTACAACCAAATACAATGGGCTACCCCAGTATATCTGTCTAGAAATGCAGTCTTGTAACTATCTGATACAAAAAAATAACAAAAATGTAAATAAAAGTAAAAAAAAAACCTTTCACAAGTTCACATTTCTCTAAGTTGTACATCCAGAGCATTTCAGCACCTTATCTGTGAACAACACATGCACAAGAGAGATACCACACAGCTTCATATGCTTCTGAGGCAGCTAAGCCACTGATGGGTGTAACAGCTTATCGTCTGAGCATGTTGATAGAGATGTGTGTTTCTGACTTTTACACAACCTTGAAAATAAGAAAATGAAAACATGTTGGCCTATAATAATATATAATTAGACAGAAAAAAATATTTGGCTTAATAAATTAAGATATTTTTGGGAGTTCAGGCCACCATGTAAAACCTCCTGGTGGTATACTAAGAGTGTTTTTGTCTGAGCTGCCTCAGTTGGGCCTGGCCTAATATTTTCAGGTCATTTCCGAAGAAGATAAAATATATTGTATTGTTTCATTTTAATGCTAATAGTCAACTATAAGGGCACACTACAAGGGTTGCAAATCACTGTAATTGTATGTTGAGTAGACATTTTTTGTAGAGATATAAATTTTTTGCTTGTTTCTTGTAATTTACTGCTAGAATAAAGCAAGACGTTCATCAGAGCCTGAAACATATTCTGAACCATTTCAGTACACTGGGTCAGTAAAAGTAAACTTGCTCTGAGCACGACTTGCTGTTGTTTAGGTGCCTGACTGTTGATACCATACCAGACATAAACCATTTAAAAGTGACCATTGTTGACTTCTGTTCATCCATGGCATAATAAAAAGTCAGTATCCAATCATGATTTTTCAGTGTTAAAACATTAGCCCAAATGATATGAAATGCCTTATCAAGCATAGGTGTATATGTTCAAAAGACGACATCTTTTTCCCATGATTTGCACCCCCCAAACACACACTCCTCAAAAATGCCTCTTGTGCCCCTGGCCATAATCAATGTTTTGCACTGATCCTAAAACAACTCAAAAAATAATATTTTAACCTTGAACAAGCTCGCAGTTGGCATGCTTCTCCCTGAGACATATGGTGCTTTATTTGGAAAACATCTCAATGGCTTTTCACTAAGCCCTGTTATTATACAGTAAACGGGATTCGGCTTTAAAGCTCCAGAGGAGAATCTTTGCAATTTGCGGACTTTTAGCACTGAAATGAACGCAGCTTACTAATAATAACGCCTCTAGTCTCTAGTGAAGCTTACACTATTTACATTTCTCTCACTGAAACCTCAGAGATGATCCTGTTTTTCCTGAGGCTTTAAAAGAATTTTCCTACCCATTTATCGCTTTTAGAAGTCACATTAGCGTAACCTGTTGAATTACAGCAACCAGCCAAATGTAAAACAGAATCTTATAAAGAACCAAATGAGCCAAAACAACAACAAAGGGCTTCATGGCCACTAAAAGGGGGACAAAAAGGAACAGGCACTGTGTAGAGTAATTACTGTTGGTTGAATTTAGTAAATTTGCTCTAACTTACATGTAATGTCTCAATTTCTATCAGTATATTAATAAAAAATTTACACCATGCTGTAAGGTATTAAAAATGAAAAAAGAAAAAAAACGTCAGATGTAAATTATTTGGTTGGGGTTGGAGATGGGGGTTGGTGGCAGTTTTGTCAGTGTAGGGGTTGGTGGGGAGTGGCGGTGCCTGCTTTTTGAATTGTTAATAGGGGGTGGCACACACTTGTGCAATTGTTGTGTAATGTCATGAAGTCATGTTTGCAGAATTCTGCAATTTTAATTTGAAAGAACAGCTACAACAAAACGAGTTGTGTGACAACACAGGCTCCAACTGACAGAAATCTTCCGTAGCCACTTATTGTGATTCCTGTTCTTTTACGATCACTGCCCTTTACTGTGACTGAGGAATAATGATGCTGTCTACATTCACAAACATTTCAGTAAATTGTAAGACAACCCTCTTACAGCAGAAATAACATTAATGACTTACATACACACACACACAAACACAGAGAGAGAGAGATACATTAGTCGCACAAATAATTTCAATCCCTCAGACAAAAGGGCCTTGTACAGAGAGATAGAGAGACAAATAAAACCTCACTTTCTCTGACAGTGAATTACAAGTCAATTAGAATAAGCAGTGTCTGTTAGAGACTAGTGTCTATAGAGCTGCAATGTCTTGAGAAGCAAGAACAAGGAGATTAAAATCCCCCACTTTAGGTAATAAAAGTTTAGGTGATAAAAGTGTTGTAAAATGAAACAACCTGACAAATTCAGTAAATTTAGATCACTTAAAAATTACACTGTATAATATTTTGTCAACTTAACCAAAAATGACAGAAAAATTCCATTACAGACAAATGAACCAGTTTCTTTCAACTCATATAAACATGATCAGCCATTACATTAACACCCCTGGCAGGTGAAGTGAATAACATCTAGATATTTCATTACAATTGCACATGTCAGGGGGTGGGATATATTAGGCAGCAAGTCAAAAGTCAGTTTTTGAAGTTACTGTGCAAGTTACAGTGTAAGGATCTGAGCCACTTTGACAAGAGCCTTATTATGATGGCTACACGACTGAGTCTACATGTACTTAAGAGTTAAGTCTACGTGGTGAAAGAAATGCTAGTTTGTAAGTGGAGCAGAGAGAAATGGCATCAGGCTGGTGTCTAAGCAGATGAGGAAAAGCTGCTATTTTGTAGTTAAACTGACAGAACAGACTCAGAGCCAGCAGAACAGCAGAGCCACCCTGCACTTTATTTTACATTTCCTTATCTCTCTCATTTTTTTTGTGGGTGTGAATGCAGTGGTGGTCAGAGAAAAAGTAGAAATAAAGTGGTAAGCAAGCATTAAACACACTTTCTCCCTTTGCACTCAACATATGGTTGTGCAATCCCCCCTCTCATTTCCTTATACAGAAATATGCAGTTGAAGATAAATGGGTAAGTTCACAACAGAAAATCAGTGTAAATACAAGGTAGGTGGACCTAATGAAGCGGCTCTCCAGTATAATTAGAGCTCTGTAGCCTTTAACACATAAAATTATTGAAAATAAAATTTAAAAAATTTAACATGCATCAATCAGCCAAAACATTAAAACCACTTGACTAAAACCATATCAAAGGCTTGGGCGGCGTTTTGGTTTTGTATTTTTGTTTCTCATCAAACACACACTGTTGCTTCTTTGTTGACCCTGGTGGAAGGTCTCAGGATATACTGCATAATCCTACTGTGAAGGTCCCCCTCATGTTGCCAAAACAGCTCTGGGACATGGACTCCACAAGACTGCTGATGGTGTGCTGATGGAGTCATCATTCACTATTTGTTCTATAGCAGCTCTTCTGTAGGATCAGTACTCATTCCCCACATGCATCAGTAAACCTTGAGTACCCAGGACCCTGTCGCTGGTTCACTTTTTCTTCTTTATTGAACTACTTTGTTAACTTGCTGCCTATGATAATCCACCCCTGTACAGGAGCCACTGTAACAAGCTCATCAATGTTATTCACTTCACCTGCCACTGACTTTAATGTTGTGGCTGACTGTTGTATTTGTATTTCTTCACGACTAGAAACAGTATATTCATCCAACTGAAGTAAATTATTCTGGCCAGTATAATCCCAGAGCTAGTATTTTATCCCTAGCTGGCAGTCATGATGCCCAGTTATGTTTTTGGGGTTTTGGGACAGAGGCTAATCTGCATCTCAGACGGCAAAGGAATCTTGGGTCATTAGTCAAATAGAAGGTTTTCAACAAGAGTAGCAATAAATGTTTAAACCTTTGGCCTTAATACTGTGGTAATTCTGATAAACAAAATATTTTTTTCGTTTGCAATGTTTACAACTGAAATCCCTTTGAAACCCCTGAAACTTTTTAACAGCATCTTGTCTGGCTCAAGCCAGTTGGACCAGTACAATTCACAAATCTAGCCCCCTTACCCCCCTTACTTTAGCTGGTGCTCCAGATTTTGAATAGAGAACAATCACAGCTACTGTTTCAGGGTTTGTCACAGTCAGCAGGTCCACTGGCTGAAGGACTCAAGCATGACCCCACCCCTGCCGATCCAGTTTTGGGTTTACCTGGTGAGGGACTGCCTACACTACCTCGAGGGTAGGGGTGTGATGATTTCAATTGAGCATAGCGAAAACAATGACAGGAAAAATCACAGTAGTTACACATAAATATCTTTATGGTTGTGGTATCAGTGGAAGTAGGAACTTAGGGTTTACATGCTACATCAGACTCTTCTTTCAAAAAATGTCTTCTTTAATAATAAACAATCTTTCAAAAGAGTGAAAACTATTTGTTTGAGAGAAAGGTAACAGAAATTCTGGATGGATAGAAGAAATGTTCTGGATGCAGCTAAAAAGCCCCCATGTGGCTATATCTGGTTGGAGCTTTCAACTTGAACAGGTGACTCTGTGTCCGTGTGTTTGTGTGTGTATTAAACATTTTCACAATACAGAGTTATAATGAAAAGGTTTTTTTGGTGAAAAGTGGAGCACAAACAAAATCTGGGTGAACCCTCTGCAAGTTTAAAAAAAAAAGGGGGGGGGGTGTCTGGCTTCTTCATACTGTCCAACAATGAGGCAGTGTTTCTCAGCTTAGGATCATGGTGAGTTTGATTCTGCTGCTTCATTAATACCACTCTCTCTTTTTAATTAAACTTTCAAGAGAATGAACATGTGAATCCCACGACCTCAAAGGTCACCGCCTCAAAGGTCTTTTGATCTGTGATAAGGCCGAAACTTGAATATGTTCATAAAGAGCATCTGAACTGATCAAAACTGCTAATAATGGGATACAACAATTTAGACACTAATAGCTTGCAAGCCTGCAGTCAGGCTATTGTGAGAGACTCTGCTGGGTATTGTTCCTTAATATGGCCAAGAACCACCTTACGCTGACAAGAAAGGGGGACTTGAATGACATGGAAAATGACATCACAGGTGCCATGTGTCAGCCAACACATGAGGACAGTCACTTGGGATCACTTGAATTTTTCAATGAAAACTCTTCAATAACACTGACACCTGTGAACTTCAATGCAGCAACTAAATAGTGTTCAAAAATGTTTTTCTCATCAGACAAAAAAATGATGGACAGAAGTGTTTCTACAAAAGTGAGCAGATAGCCAAGGAGACAGAAAGTCACATTTAAGCCTGAGAGTTTTAAGGAACAGACAGGTAAAATTTTATACCAATACTGCAGCATTAAGTATCAATATTTATTTATTTCTTTATTTTTAAATGTATTTGATAGGCTTTTATTCTGATACGCATGTCTACTCTGATGACATTTCTGGCTGAAGTCAGTATGGTATAAAAATTCTTCTCTTGTGTCACAGTGGAAATTAAAAGTAGTTGCAGAATGAAAGTAAAATTGTATCGTGAACCAAATATTGTGATAGTGTCTTTCCACCCCTAGTGTGCATTAGTGACCATATGTATCTCATGACCATTTGTCTTCAGCTGTGATCATTGTACTAACTATTTTCACGTATTTATTCATTATTTTTCTGTTCATGTGTTAAGTTGTTTGTCTCCCAGAAAGTCTGACCTATTAACCAACCGTCTACTTTCTTGTTAATCTGCACAGAGCGGAGCTTAAAGTTTCAGGGTGACAGACTGTTTTATTATTGGACACACTGTTTGCCTAGTGTTGTTAATCCGTTACCTTAATTGACTTAAAAGGAGGAAATGTATGTGATAGTATGTGCAGGTGAATGTGGTTGTAAGTGTCTAACCTTTGCCAATCTGCACAAAGCCAATGATGATGATGAGTCCCAGGGCAAGTAGCTTTGCAGCAGCGAAGGCATCCTGGACTCGAGTAGCTGCTCGAACACTGTAGCAGTTCACGGCAGTTAACAACACTGAAAGAGAGAGAGCGAAAGAGAGAGATGTTTTTTAGAGAGGTTTTTATAGTAGACATTAAGTATTAATGTACAAAAAGTAATTTATCCTGAACTAGCGCTGCACAATGAATGGTGCGTGAATGATTCTCTAACCAACCACAGTATTTCTGATAGGGTGACCAATCAGAGGTCCAGGTTATTGTTACTGGCTGTTTTGATGGATCTTGGCGATCGTACAATCCAACAAAAGGGAAATTATTTTAGCCAATCTGTGAGGTGTTTTAATAGGAACCATATACGACAATTTCTTTCCACTTAATTTTTTCCATGGTGTTTGTGTACTAAAAATATAGCAATAATTTCATACACGACCCTCTGTTTTCATTCATTAATTTATTTTCCAAACCACTTCTTTCATTTCGAGTCATGGGGAAGCTAGAGCCAATCCTAGCTGACTACACGCCCAAGGCAGGGTACAATCAGGACAGCAGGCCAACCCATCGCACATAAACAGATAACCAATCACATACGCTTGACCCTCTGTTTATCCCTTACAATTAAATAGGTCGTGGCTTTAAGACTGATATATGTAAATTATGTTTTTCTGATTGGCTTCCCTCTATTGCAGCTCATTCGAAAGGCTGAAAAACTCCTTGGAACTTGAATGGAACATGAATGGTGGGGCTAATGTGCTGTGGGCAGAATGAGGAGATAAAATAAATGTGTTGCATTTGTGACATAACAAAAACTGTGATTTGAAAATGGTATGTTTTTGCAGTATAGTTTCCATGTGTGGACTGTATGGGTGGAGTGAATGTATGATATGAATGATATAATACAAATATTTTGTCCGTCCTATACAGAACACTAATGTTTAAGGTAACAAACATAAAGCAACACTTCATGAAGTGCCAAATGTCTACATTAACTACAACCATCAACCAATTGGGCAGGGCAAGGCAGCAGAGGCATGTTGCACTGTAAGATGCCACATTTTAACACAGTGCAATAATGGAGTAACTTGCTCCTGCTGTTGCATCATCTTACTATAACCTGTCATGACAGCATAACTCTGTCACCACAAGTTTTGCCTGATTTACTAGATTCATTTCAGTACACATAAGAGAAAAGAGGATGTATTACAAGGCAAAAGACCACACAAATTAGTGTGTGTTCACATCAACAAACATTTATCTGACACTTTTATCCAAACGGTATCTTGCTCAAGGGTACCTCAGTAGTGCCTGAGCCGGGACTTGAACCTGCAACCTTCAGGGCCCCAGCGCAATGTCCTACCCATTAGGCCACCACTGCCCACAGCACAGTGTCTGAGACGACAATACCACATGCAATGTGGAGCACTATTTCTTAACTTGTTGGTGCTTGTTGCTAGCGCAGCGCGAGAATGTGTGTCTTGGTGTGGTGTGCCCTGCTGTGAAGCATGTCATTTGCCAAGAGAACGGGCAGATCAAGTTAACAGATTCTTTATAAAATAACCCCCAAGTCCCCCACCCTACAAACCCAACCCTCAAACCTTTCTGCCAACCTGAAACCTCTGAATTATAAGTGATTAACAAACCCCTGAAAACTTCAAAGCATATGACCTGCAAAACAGTCTGGGCACTAAACTGAGAAAGACCAACTGCCTCTGTTTAGACTCTCAGCACAAAGGAGGCCTTTACTGACACTCACGTGAAAACGAACACACATACACACACACTCACACACACACACGTATACACATTCAGTCCCACATGCACAAAGAAGCCTATGTGGAGAGAGTTTCTCAATTTAAAACTGACACACCCCTTAACACCTTCCGAAGGAGGCATATTTAAAGGGCACATATCTTACATTTTTAACTTTTGTGCTAATAACATCAAAAAGTGTCATAATTAATTTCTACATGACTATGTCCAACATATCTTTATCCTTTAAAATTAAACAAGCTTTTATTATTGTGACTTTAAGACAGGTATATGTGAATGACCTGTGCTCTCATTGGCAGCCAAAAGCAATCCATTCTAAAACAGTCAGAAACAGTTTTCGTATATATGGACTGGGAGATAAACAGTACATTTAATGCCTGAGCCCATCATGTACTGAAAAAACAAGATGAGGTTATGATTTTAGAGAGCACCCCTTATTGCCCACAGCAGTCATATTGGAGGCCGATTCGGGGGGCCTCATCATGGAGGACCAGGCAACCCTTGATGCGGTTAGCTAATCCAGGAAGGCCTCAGATGGCCCATCATAACTAGTGATCTGCCCTGTGGAAAATAGGTCATTGGAACAATGGAGTGCTGCTATACCAACAGGCAGAAACCCATGGGAAGCAGCAGCAAGGGAACTGGAGGATTCAGCTGAGTCCAACATGCATTTAGCCTAAAGACTCTGACTGTATATTTAGTGCTGGATGATATATCCTCTGTACTGGTGTATCAGCACAGGTGTCACACAACAGAAACCCATATTGGTCTAAGTGGATGTCTACATATAAAAAAAAGTGTATAAATCATTAAAATAGGTACTGTTGGATGTTACTTTGAGGTATAACCAGTGGACAATTTGATTTGGGGGTTTTAACCAAAAAATCCCCCTTGTTAATTCAGATGTTAACAAAAACTACCCCCATTCAACAACATTTTTATGCCCACTCTGGGGTCCAAAAATATTACCTGGCCCTGTGAGTAAAAATCTACACTAGCAAATAAGGAGGTCAGCTGCTGAAACAAGCCTACTTTTATCACTACGAAACAAATATTTTCTAAACCACATGAGACAAAGTTTTCCAATTCTCTGACTGACACTACCTGGCCACCACCGCTATAGCTGGATTCAAGACATGTGATGACGTCTACACTGCAAGTCTGCAAGTATGTGGCGGCATAATTCAGAACACGATGGAGGATCTCAGAAGATGGTGGGTTGGCACTGTTTGGAGTTTCAAGAGTGTATGTGATGCAATATCAATTAACATTACTAAAATAAAAAGTTGAGTCTCCTGGTAACAGCTTTTGAATGCTAAAGGTTCAGTCGTATTGGTTATTACATTGGTTATATTGGCATATTGATTATAGTGATATCAAAGGCAGATCTATGGCTGGTTGAAATATAATTTGCCCACAAATTTTTTTTTAGTTTACCAACCATAGGGAAAAGAAGTAAAACTACCCCCCCCCCCAAGGTTTTACACCCCCTGCTTCAATTAAATGCTCACATTTCTCCCTGTCCTGTGAAATGTCTCCATTCCCCTGTCAACTGATGAAATTGTTGTTGGACATAAATGGGTTAACTTTAATGCTGTACGTCATTTTGCTGGGTGGAATATATTAAATAAATATAAATATATTCTTTTCATGATTTTTTAAATATCAATTACTACCATTACTACTTGTAGTAGTTTGCTTAAGGAAGAAACAGGGTACACCACCAAAGACTTGTCTTTCAGCCCTGCATCACATGATTTCTATAAGGAGGATTTAGAGCAACCACTAAGAGTGAAAGATTACAAGCACTAATGGCATTTACTCCCACTCTCATTTACACACACAAAAACAGAGCCAGGCTGTATGCATTCCTGTACTCTAATCAAGCATCCAACAAGTCCAAACCAGGGATGGAAAGGGACTGAGTGAAAAAGAGAGCGAGAGAGAATGCAAGAGCAAGAGAGAGAGTGAATGAGAGAGAGAGAGAGTGAATGAGAGAGAGAGAGAGAGAGAGAGAGAGAGAGAGAGAGAGAGAGAGAGAGAGAGAGAGAGAGAGAGAAAATAAAGCACTGATAATTTAAGTGACTGTTGGTCATTAATTTGCATGTAATCTTCTCTTGCTCCACAGTGTCAGCTCAGCCTCCACACTCCTGTCTAGGTAAGGACGAACCATTTGCCCAGACAGCATTCATTACGCATTCTGTCTCCTTCTAAGTTACTATAATTCACTGTGAGTTATTCATTGTGTTTTATTTCCAAAGTACAAGCCATAAACTATAATAATGCAATGAATAACGTCATGAATTATAGTGACTTAGCATTCTCGCATCACAAATATTGTCTGGCATGCAGTTTCTCAGTAACTGTTATTCAGGTCAAAGCCAAAATATATTTATATAGCACGTTCCAAACAATGGATGTTGACCAAAGTGCTGTCACACACACACACACACACACACGACAAACCAACCATGTAGTACACAAAATGGGGGAGAATAATATATATATTAATATTTTCCACAATACAATAATTAAAAATACAACAAATAATGAATACCAATAAATCAATTTTATAAATAACAATTAGCATAATGCACATCAATTATGCAAAAACATGATTATGGTCAGAATTTGGCAAACATGTGACATTCGGTAAATATCGCCCAGGACAGCATCGTTTTGATATTAAGATAAAATGGTGAAATCGCGGAGTATACGGCGTTCTCTTATTCGTTATATGCTTCATTTACATATTTCGTAAAGAGCCCGTCCCTCATTCGGGTCCAGAACTAATTCTCTTGTATGTACGTCACGGACTCTTCCATGTGGCCGAATCTCGCGCTCTTCTCTCGCATCCGACCGCGCGCGCGAGGCTGCACAGGATGATGAAACAACGCAGCGCGTTTTCAACACATCCCCTAAACACTCGCTCACTGTCTCTCTCACACACACACACAGGCGGGGACCTTCCGCCCCGGTCGTGCACACACACACTGTCTGAAACACTCGCTTATTTAGACGGAATCTGATGTTAAAAGCTCTCTCTCTCTCTCTCTGTGTGTGTGTGTTAAGTCTGCAGGTGCTGCATCCGGCCGCCATGTGCGCGCGACAGATCGCGCATCCCAGAGGGCTGTGCGCGAGCACCATGCTCTTAACAACGGCGTGCGAGAAAGCGAACAGCAAATAGAGACCGGCCGACTTCATTTTATCAGTGTGCCCCCAACAAGCAGCGACATCACTTAAGGCAAACAAACATCAGCGGCCGGACTCAGCATCACTTCACCCCCTCATCTGTACTGAACTTACACACTCACCAACTTCCACACATTCACACTCTCACTCACTCCCTCTCACTCATTTACTCACATCACTCACTCTCTCGCTAACAGGTACCAAGTAAAGCACACTCAACATCAGGCCCGATCCCAGATCTCTCCACACTGGAGGGGGGCAATAACAGTGAGGTGGGCAGACTGTATGCATAAATATATAGTTTCTTTTACTGCATATAAAGAAATCACAGTGTGTCCTATAGGCAGCCTTAAAGAAAGACCTATGAGAGTGGCAGTGTCTCAGATATGGAGCTGAATGAACATGTGCCCCTTACATGAGGGTGTGAACACCTTCCGCCAGTGATGGTTGGTGACAGATTACCCATAAACAATCACTTAGACAAATATTGGTGTCACTGCAGTTTTCCTTCATTAACTTTGCCTTGATCTTGAAAATAATTACTTTTAAACGTGTTATTTTCGAAAATATGCTCCCATCAGACTACCTACAGCAAGAAGCAGACCCTAATGGACCGGAGAGCAATCAGGCATTTGGGTGAGCAAAGCTACAGCTGGGCCGGGTCCAGCCATGCCCACCAAACTAGTTAAACAGGGGTGTGTGCCCTAAACCCAATAAACCAGACCCTATCAGCCAATCCCTCCCAACGCCAGCACTCACGAATGCAGAGACAAGCCACCAGCTTGGCCCCGGGCTCCGGCACGGGGCAGAAGGGGAAGATGGGCTTGAGCAGGTATGTGGCGAACACGTAGGCGACGATGTACTGCGAGGAGGGTCTGATGATGAGCAGCTCGATCCACAGCTTGAGGAAGGCGGGCAGAGAGCCGTACACCTCCAGGATGTAGGCGTAGTCTCCGCCGGACTTGGTGATGGTGGTACCCAGTTCGGCGTAGCACAGCGCGCCCACAGTGGAGAACACACCGCACAGTGTCCACACGACCAGCGAGAGCCCCACGGAGCCAGCCTCTTTTACCACGCCGGTGGGCGTCACGAAGATGCCCGAGCCGATGATTGTGCCCACGATGATGGCCACGCCGTTTACCAGCGTGATGGTGCGCTTTAAAACAACCGTCTCCTCGCCATCTGCCGCGACCACCTCGCTCCCGGGGCTGAGGGCAGCCTCGCTCTCAGCCCGCCCCGCGCTGCTGCTCTCCGGTGCCGGGGAAAGCATCTTCTCGGTCACCTGCTTGTCCTCATCTCGGTCCCCCGACGCGCCTGGGCTTCTCTTCTTCAGATTAGACATCTTTTTCACTCTCTCGCTCTATCGCCCTCTCCCTGTCTCTCTTCTGTGTTTGAACACGGTTTAAGAATGTCTGGCTCCGGCGCGTGAGTCACCGAAACGTGGTCTGAACGCTTGGGCTCCGGCTTCTAAAGCTTTAAGCATCTTTTCCTCTACCGCGACGCGTCACAGGGACAAATCCGCGTTTTTTTTTAAGTTTCACACCCGTATTCCGCCAAGCATCAGCTTTTTCATACTCTGGTTGGTTTGCAACTATCCAATCGGAAGAGGGACGTGTTTAATAATAACCAATATAAGCCCGGGACACAAGCCTGCCAGCCAATCCTTGCGCGGAAGTTTACACTATTAGCCAATGTTACTGCAAAAGGAAGGGGACAAAACTACTAGCCAATTCTAGCGCAGCACACAATACTGCTAACCAATCACAGCGCAGTAGGCGGGATTTGTCGGAAAACGGTTGGGTATGAAGATACACAACGCCCTTTTTGTTCTTTGGACAGCCTTTCTTTGTCGCCCTCTAGCGGTTTTGCTGAGACGTGCTTCGTCAGGCTGGTTTGGCTGGTTGGTTTGGACACAAACTAAATTATTTTTTACCAAGTGGCTTAGGTGGTGTGATTACTTTTTTATGTCCATTTTTGGGTTAGAAATTTCCTCTTTTAATTGTGTCTATCTGTTTTTTTGACGGTCACCCATTTAATATAGCACAGGTTTCCCAATCCCTGCTCCTCCCCTGCATGTTTTACTGTCTTCCTGCTCTAACACGCCCACTTCAACTCAGAAAGGGTTTTTAAAGTGAGCAGATCAGGTGTGTTAGACCAGGAAAAAAACACAAAAAATGTGCTGGGCATGCACAGTCTAGTTCAGCAGCTTCCAACCCTGGTCCCGGAGTACCCTCTGCCCTGCACATACCCCCTGGGAAGTGGGTATCTGAGGACTAGGGCTGGGACCTGCTTAATAAGACAAGATGTTTAATGTCCCTGAGCTCTAACAGACCAACAGATCAGTAAGAGCTGCAAAGATTTGGGTGTGAGATGGCTTAATGAGCAGTGGAGATGGGTGATTTCCCCTGGAGCAAGGCTAGATAAACAAGTCTATCGACAGCAGATTCATTCAGTCAGTTAGCCAGACAGCTTAAACTCAAAGTTGAAGACTGTCCAATAGGAATGTCCCCCAGCCCTTTTCCTGCTGGACAGGCTTGAGTTTTGGCTTAAGATATCTGGAAAAACAGAGAAATCTTAAGTTAAATAAGGACAAAGAAAGAAACAAGGAGTGAATGTATATATTGTAGATGAACAATAATATCAGAATCATATCAGTATCAGCAGATATTTGCTTGAAAAAATATTGTATGGGACAGATGTATGTGACCAATATTTCAGACCGATATGTGATGATGCATTTTTAAGTTCATAGAAATAAATCTGTTTTATGTAATTTTGGTTACTGTAATTTAAGTAGATGTCATCACAATTTCTGTTTTTACAATTTTCTATTTTTTTTTTTAAATTATCAATGGCATTACACAAAAAAAATCGAGTATTGACTTTAGCCTACAGATCGTGCATCGCAGTATCACTAGTTTATATTGTCAGCATTCACTTTTTAAACCACTTCGGTAGGGTTACACAGGCTAGCCTTCATTTCTCACTTGTATCAGTGAGCCTTGTACCCATGACCCTGTTGCTGATTCACCAGTTGTCCTTCCTTGTATCACTTTTGGTAGGTATGAACTACTGCACACCTAGAACAATGCACAAGCCCTTAGAGATTCAGTCATCTAGTCATCACAATAAGGCTCTCGTCAAAGTGGCTATAAACTGTCAAAATCCTGTACAATTTTTTGCCAGATTTTTGTTCTGTTTTGTTGTTAATGTACAATAAATGACTGCAAATTCACAAAAACAGACGATTACCGTTATTTCACACATTGTCATGACTAAGGTCACATATTTTATGTTATAATATCTGTAGTTAGTACAGTTATAGTGTAAACTAGAGTTTTAATGTTTAAAAGCAGGTTATTATACAATTTTTTTTGTTGACAGATTTTTTACAGCAAAAACCTTAATAAATCTATGTGAATATCAACATTTCTTAAGATACATCATTATATTAATACAATAATAGCACACATAGGTATAATCATCCATCCATCCATTTTCCAACCGCTTCTTCCGTTTCCAGGTCATGGGGAAGCTGGAGCCAATCCCAGCTGACTGC
>JBBPDA010000034.1:23749523-23770153 GCA_037974385.1 Arnoldichthys spilopterus
GAGAGAAAGAGAGAGAGAGAGAGAAAGAGAGAGAGAGAGAGAGAGAGAAAGAGAGCGAAAGAGAGCGAGAGAAAGAGAGAGAAATAGAAAGAACAAGAAACTGACAGTAAGAAGGAAAAGAAAAAAAAACACAGGAAAGGAAAAGTGAGGAAGCCACATGTGAGAGCAGAAAGCCCTGAGAAAGCTCTGTTTAAGGCCATGCAGTCTGTGTGTGTACACATTTGTGTGTCTCACTTGGAAGCGTCAAGTTTCTGCTGCTCAAGAATGCGCTGTTGTGCTTCCCAGTTGGCCTTCTCCTCCTCAAACTGCCTCCTCTTCTCCTCCAACTCTTTATACTGCGCCTCCAGGTTCCGTTTCATCTGCTCATGCCGTCGCTCCAGCTGCAGAACACATACTCAATTATATACAGCCATTCAGTTAAACACCAATCTGCCATGACATTAACACTACCTAGCTAATATTGAGTAGGTCCCCTCAGGCTTCTGACTGTGGGACTGGACCAGAAGGTATAGCTTTCACTAAATGCATCAGTGAGCTTTGGGTGCCCATGACCCTGTTGCCGATTCACCAGTTCTCCTATCTTGGTTTACTTTTGGTAGATACCAACTACTGCATACCTGGAACACTCCACAAGACCTTCCGTTTTGGAGATGTTTTGATTCCTTTGTCTAGCCATCACAATAAGGCCATTGTCAAAGTGGCTCAGATCTTTATGTTTACCCATTTTTCACCCCAACAGGTGCCATTGTAATGAAATAAGCACACAGTCCATGTTATTCACTTAACTTGTCAGTGGTGTTCATGTTATAGCTGATTGGTGTATACTTCTTATTTGTAATCACATGGACTACCAGCAAGCAGAGATGGGCAGTATGGCAGTACTGTATCCTTTTTGTGATAAGTTACATAACGATAAACATTTGAGTGTGATCTGTATGATCGTTACATCTAAAACACAAAAAAACTACATGGATCATAAAAAAAAGACACATTTATCCCAGGTATGAGTGCCTGTAAACAACCAACAGTGCAGAGTAAGGCCAGGGACACACTACATGACTTTCAAAGTGGGCAGTGTAGAGGATGGAACACAATACAGAACTTTTTACCAGGAAAACTTTCTAACCATCTGCTCTCCAAGCTACATTTTGCCAACACATTTGAGAAAAGACACAGGGAAAGACTCAACACTGTGTTACTTTTTTCAGGGATGTTTTTTCTTCTAAATATGAGTGTTGGCAAGAACCGAGCAATCCAGGCTGTACACTGAAAGTTTAAATTTTGTGATGGCAACACAACGATCACACTACTTTCAGCCAATGAACTCATCATCAACATTTTTCTGATAAAGGAAAGAGGAAAATTCAAGGAATCTTCTTTCATCTCTTTGTCTTTGCTGGATTGGTGCTAGGTGTGCAAGCTGGTACCACGATCACTACCAGAAAGGTGAAAGGCATAAACTGCAGTGACGTAACTAAATGGGGGCTTAAAAACTGTTACTCTTACACAGTGATTATACAGACAGTCCAATACCAACAGGTTGATACCCATAATTTACACAGTCAAGATCAATGTAAATCACTTCAAACACACAATCACTGTGTCTGTGTGTGTGTGTTCCAGCCCTGTGGAACATTTTTCACACAATATTTACAGTGTAATATTAAAAGTACATTTACTGTTTGCTAGTCATGTAACTAATAAGCCCTAACTAATTACACAGTAAAACCTGCAGCTTTCAGTGCAAACAACAGTTTGGTTTTAATATTGTGTCTGGACATGGGGTCATACCTATACATAAAAACATTATTAAATTATTATGTCTATATTTAATAGCAATAAGCCCCACATTTATTATATGCAAGTATGTATATGTAATAATATGCCATCTATGTATTATACATATGTTAATGTCTTTACATATAAAAATAATAATAATAACAACAACAATAATAATAATAATAATAATATGTCTCTATGTATAATACATGTTACTGTATATAATTAATAATAATGTTCTAAGCCCAATCTTAACCTGAAGAATGAAAAGTAAATGTTTTTCTCTTTTAGAAGTTTTAAAGAGTAAACATATAGCTTTTTGTTGTAGTATCACATATACGCGCACACACACATACCTCAGCCTCAGAGTCCTTTAGTTTCTGTTTCTTCTCTTTGACCTTCATCTCAAACACTTGCTCCATTTCTGTCTCCATCTTCTTCATCTTCATTACATGCTCTCTCCGCTCCTCCTCCATCTGAGCCAGGGGGCTCCTTACAAAACACACATCAGAGGAGATCATTAACACACATGCTGCCTTTAGGAACAATGAATATTTTTTTCACACAAACAAACCCACTGGAAAATGTAAATAGAAAAATATATTTTAAATATAAGATAGTACACTAACAGCCTGTGGTGCATTGTTTGTGTGAGCCACAGTTGCGATCTCTGCTGCTTTTCTTTGTATTCGGTCAGGTCGGGTGGTACATTTTTGTGGGCCGCGGTCAGGTGTGTGCAGGTATTTAAAAACCCTGACCTGCTCATCACTACTAATTACTAATGCTAGTAATGTACCATTATAATATGCTAACAGTGGTAATACTGTAAAAGGTCAGAAGTGGGCATACTTGGTCAGTTGCCCTTTGCTCTTGCTGGCATCCACTCCGTTGCAGGTGACAGCGGCCAGCTTCTTGCTGCGGTAGTTCTCATAGTGAACATTATTAGTCACATCCTTTAGGTCCTGCATGTGGGTCCTAAAGAGAAAAAAGTTTTGGGTGAAAGTCGTACTACTACTAAGAATCAAACCTACATCTTACAAATAAGAATATGTACTTGTTTCATTCTTAACAGGGCAGAAAAAATACATAAATATCCTCTTTAATCTCCAATGAGAAGGTTTTGTTTCCATCTCACACGGCATGTCTGTGCTGCCACTGCGGTTAGACCAGGGCACATGCGTGTGTACACTGATCAACCATAACATTAACACCACCTGCCTAATATTGAGTAGGTCCCCTCATGCTGCTGAAACAGCTCTGACTGTGGTGCAATGTGTGTTTGGACACCTTTCTGTATCAGCATTCACTTTTTAAAACACAGTAGCTCAGAGGCTAGACCTCACTCCCCACATGTGCTGTGGGTGCCCATGACCCTGTCGGCAATTCACCAGTTGTCCTTCATTGGATTACTTCTGGTAGGATTTCTTCATTGGATTACTTCTGCTACAACGGCATACCTGGAACTCTCCACATGACCTGCTGCTTTGGAGATGCTCTGTCGTTTAGCCATCGCAATAAGGCCCTTGTCAAATTATTGACAGTATTTCTCCTGCTTCTAGCACTAGTTCCAATTTCAAGAACTGACTGTTTACTAGAGGCTTAATATATCCACCGCCCAGACAGGTGGCATTGCAATGAAGTAACTAAATAGTCAATGTTGTTCAAATTACCAGTCAGTGGTGTTATGGCTGATTGGTGTATGTGTGTGTGTGTGTGTGTGTATGTGTGTGTGTGTAGGTCTCACCTGATAAGCATGTTGCGCAGAACAGTAAAGTCACAGTGCTCACCGTTCTCAACTGAAACAGCAACAAAAATGCACACACATTAGCTTGGAGCATTGTTTACAATTTGAAAGAGTCTATACGCAACTGAACTGCTTCTCTACCATGAGTACATGTTCACTGGTCTTAATGCATGTTCTGCTTTATTGTGATTCTTATATGTGTACAAAACATGCATAACGGCAGCAGCCCCCCAATCCTCATCCACAGAGATCTCCAGGCAGCCAGTAGTTTCTTACCAGTGTGCATTACTTGCACATGCACATGCACACACACACACACACACACCTGAACTAGGTAACTGATAGCTCCAGAAGTCAGATTACCTGACTCAGGTGTGTTCATGTTACAGTAGAAACTACACAAATACAGAGACTGTCTGAAGGTCAGTCAGGATAGGATTGAAGGCTTGTGGTCATGTCGCTCTATTGCTATAATGCTCTTAAGTCATGCTGCACAAAGGAATTAACACATATTACAGATCTTCCTCATGCATGCTGCCCTTAGAAAAAGCAGCATCTCCATGAACACAACAACTACAGGGAGCTCTTGGATTTCCAGCCACAGATTAGTCTAACACTACCAATATTGATTTAAGCTACAAAGCACTCTGAGGACATAAAGATTAGTGATAATTTGAGACTAGATGTTTTCTTAGGACACCAACTGAATAAGAAAGGAACAATTAAACCATACAAACAGATGAAAACACGGCATATGGCATTAGAAAGAAAACACCACAAAAAAGGGGATGGTTCCTTCTTGAAAGCAGACAAATGCTTTAGACATTTAGAGTTTGCACAGCAGACAAAAAGTGTATTAGCCTGTAAAAACTCAAACAAATGGAGATGACGCCCATCCTGCTCAGGTGGTTAACAAGTAAACAAGCAAACAAACACCAGTGTTTACAGATTAAACATTTACACAGATGTCAGCACAAAGACACAGTCACATGGTTAAACAGTCAAACACAGACATCGAGGACTAGTTAGCAGCAGTCCGGACCGTTAACTGGAAAAACAAATGAACAGCAGCAGCAGCAACAATGAAAAAAAGAATAGATGCTTTCTGTCTTCAGCTGAAATTCTGTAAAAGACCACAGAAGCGGTTTCCTTCAGGATGTCCTGCCTACAGCCAGAAGATCTCTAGTTAGGTTAGAGGGAACTCCCACTCAGTATTTCTTCTGGGTTGGTCAGACACTAGAGGGCACTCTTGAGAGAAAATTAATGGGTGCTCATGGAATTCTTGTCTTTTAGCATACAAACACTGCACACTGCTTTGCAGTGATGCTCTCCTTATGTCTTGTTTTACAGATTTCTGGGTTTGTCTAAGCTAAAAGAGGCCACTTTTCAAATTTTTTTGCCATAATCAAGCACTCTGATGTGATATATTTTACAAAAAGCAGTTTTTTAAAAATACAATAAATGCATGTTTCCAAAGTCAGAGTTATCGTTTTAAATAATCAGGACAACAATATTGACATAAATATTCATTATTATTTTGAAAAAGAAGTTATTGTGTAAATAACTACAAATATATTTAGCACTTTTATCAATCTTGCCTCCTCCACTTCCATCCATTAAGAGGTCTTGTGTATGCCTGCAAGCATTTTGCACTCAGCTTTGGAATAATGGGATGAGCAGAAGAGCAGGCTCTGCCTAACCTGGCTATACAGCCTGATTCAACTACTTAAATATGAAAACACTAACATGCCTTAACCAAGAACCAGTTTACACGGACCAGAGACGCCTTACCCAGGAGGAGGAGCAGGTGCTGACTGACCACCCCACATTAGCCATACACTAAAACCACCTACCTGTGAGAAAGCTGGAGAATGGGTGGGGCTTTGGAGCTCAAAGTCTCTCCTGCAGGAGACCTGCGACCCTGATTGTCTACTAATGCTAGAATGGTGGATTGGTGGTGAGGTTACATGGCGTGGCAATGACAAGCGGAGAAGAACCAGCCAGACTGATGGAGCCAGAAGGAGGCAGGTCAGGGGAGGAATCACAGGGCCATGAGGGATCATGGGATTTGTAGTTGTACTGAGGGGGTCGCATTTGGATGGCACAGCAGCAGCAAACACCTTCACGGCTACAAACTATCTACTTTTCAGTTGCAATCTGATTGGAATTTTACCTCAAATATAAAAGGCTAATAAATAAACTGATGGTTGATATTTTATGGCAGGGCTGGTGGGAGTTTTACCTAAACATAGACAAACAATAGAATCTAGACCGCCCTGGACTGGTCATGCAAATAGGAGTTTGGTCTGCAGTGGTTTATAAACTATGTGTCTGTTACACGGGCTACAGTTACAATATGAAACTCAGCCCTATACAACACATGTTCATGAATCTGAAGGATGCTGATGCTGTAGGACAAGAATTGTGTGTACAATTTGGAAACTGTGATGGTATGGCAAATAAAATCTTGAAAAATCAATTTGCTTACACAAACGGTGTGAAGCCTCTCCCGCTAATTGCATGATCTTGAGGAGGCTAGGGGGGTACAGGGGGTTTAAAAGGCAGTTATATAATGGAGCTGTAAGCGAGCTTCATACTCAACATAAAATGGAAGCTCAGTTACTAAGAGATAGTGGTGTTGACAAATGAAGCTTTTTCCCACCAATGCACTCTTATGGGAGTTAAAGTCTACTCCAGCTAAGAAAAAAGAGAGTAATGAAAAAAGAGCTTGCACTAGGCGCACATGTAGTGGCCTTATCACTGCATATTTTGCACTGTATCTTCCAACACATGTTTGAGATGTATGCCTCTGTCTAGCAGCTGTTTCTGCTGTCACTGCCATACAAGGAGGGCTTATAACATGATGCATTTTAAGACTCAAAAGTGACCCAAAACTGGCTGAGTTTCCCCAAACTTTAGTAAATCTGCACATGTAAAATCCTTACCTATTTTTTGCCTGATCCCCGTTTTGTTTTGCCCAGCCATCAAATGCATATGCATGAAGAAAGTGAAGCACCTTTTGTGAAGGACACGTCCTGTAAACTGTGTATGTAGGCTTGTGCACCAGTTTCATGCAGGTTTGATACATCAGGCCCAGAGTATCCTTCAGACACCCTGTACAAATTGCCTTTGCAAATGATACATAAAGCACATCTAATCTCAGATTATTTTAATAAAAAACCCAATGTATAGTTAGACGGTCGTCATTTTAGAAAAGTCATAAATAAACATACTGCAAGTGTCACCACATATTGTGACCCCACATCATGGATCTTTATGAGGCAAAAACAAGGCCCGGGACCAAGTAATGGGAAGCATGCATTTTTGAAGGGGAGGAAAGGGGTGTTGTTTGGGTACATGAGTAATAATTAGGAACCTATAAACATGAGTTAGAGAGCGATCTTTGCTCTATTTCTACCAGCCAGTGTTACTTATAGGTTTCTCCATGACTATTTTGGTAGAGCACAACTTTAACCCGCAGCACACACAGCAACAAAAAGAGTGGAAGGGAATGGGAGACTGGGCTTTATGGGGGTAGGAAGGAGGGGGGGGTGGGGGGGGGGTGGGGGTGTAGTAGTATAAAAATGAAAAATGGTATTGTTTACCAAAAATGCCCTCTGTCAGTCATGGAAAAGAACAGACAGAAAGAAAAAAGAGAAAAAAGAAAGAATGAGACGTGAACGACTGAAAGGAAAAAGGAAAAAGAAAAACAAACACTCACCCAGCACATAAGAACGATTCAAACTGAACAAATAAACAGAGTCGTTTGGGTGAAAAGGGAAGGATTTTGTAGAGGAAGAAAGTAAAAAATGGGGGAAAAAATTGGAAAAACCAACACAACATCAAGGGACTCTGTTTGAGGAAGGATGCAGTGGCAGATCATAATAACAAAACCACAATACCCAGGGTGCACTTGTACCCTCTTTTCCAGAATCCCTTACTTGGTACAGCCTGACTGAGGGGAGAGAAGGGTGGAGGTCTGTACTTTGAAACCATGTGTTTGTTGCACTCTTACACACCAGTGCTTCATTCGCCATCCATCAGTGCACCCCCAATTCTGATTCAAACCTAACAAAAGCCTTCACATCGACCATGCTGGTGTGAAACGTACCTTCTGCCACGCCCCAGGGGTACTGACGGCCTCTGACCTTCCGCCCATTCACTTCGACCACCACGTTGCTCCCGACCACAGCCAGAGGCATCCGCTCCTACACACACACACACACACACACACACACACACACACACACACACGAGATAATTACAGAGAGCACAAATTGACCAGGTACACAAACTAATTTGTTTTTATTCCTTGTCAGGACCTAGGGTCATATATGCACAGATGTAACTTTTTAACCAAAGCCAGCATTAACATTTTGTGTAACAGGAGATCCAATTTGGTATCAGACCAGATGGGCTAGCCTTCACTCTCCACATGCATCAGTGAGACTTGGGTACCCATAACCCTCTCACCAATTCACCAGTTGTTCTTCCTCGGATCACTTTTGATTGGTACAAACTACTGCATACCTGGAAAACTCAACAAGACCTGCTGTTTTGGAGATCTTTTGACTCTGTCGCCTAGCCATCACATTAAGACACTTGTCAAAGGTCAGATCCTTACACTCACCAATTCCAGCTTCAAGAACTGACTGATCACTTGCTGCATAATATATCCCAACCCCCTGACAGGTGCCATTGTAATGAATTAACTAGACAGTCTGTGTTATTCACATGGTGTATAAATACTGGCAACAGGGTCATTGGCACCCAAGGCTCACTGATGCATGTAGGGAGTGAAAACCAGCCTCTCTACTGTTGCATTAAAAGTGAATGCGGACTCTGATAGAAAGCTGTCAGAACACACCATGCCCCACAGTCAGAGCTGTTTCAGCAGCATGAGGGGGACCTACTCAATATTAGGCAGGTGGTTCTAATGTTTTGACTGATAACGGCAGCTCAGAAAAGAGAACCACAGACTGTTATAAAGGAGGAGGGAGGATTACAGTGGGAGCACTGGGGTGTCAGGTGTGACTGTGTAAAATGTTAAGTCTATAAAATGTTCATTATAATTACTTCTTCATACATTTTTAAGTTTTAAATCTAGAATGGCAGATATTTTACAAACTGACTTGTCATTTAGTCATAGAGCTGACCTCAGCAATTAGGAGGGAAGTCCACATACTTCTGGCTGTGTAATGTACCATTTCAGGGACAGAAGGTTTTTGAAATGACCATAAATTTGATTGTACCATGTGAGTGCACTAATGAAGGTGGATGTTCCTGGAGGCAGTAGCCCAATCCTCTTTGGCTCTGTACCTTTATCTTGCGGATGAGTTTACTGTCCTCGTCCTCCTCCGTGTCTGGAAACTCATAGATCTTAATCTTGTGTTCCTGAATCTCCTTCATTATCTAGAACAGGCCAGAAAAAAGCATTTACCAAGTAACATTGAGAGGACAACCTAAAAAAATAACCCTACACACATATATTTGAGCACACACACAAATGCACGCACACACCTGTTTTTTGAAGAGCTGGCACTCCTCCGGTGTTAGTGTGTCAGCCTTGGCGATGAGAGGGATGACGTTAACTTTGTCATGCAGGCGCTTCATAAACTCAATATCCAGAGGCTTCAAGCTGGAAAGGTCCAGCACATGTGAAAAATAGACAGTACACAAAGTAAGGCAACAAAGTGAGATGTCATTTCCCGTAGCTAACTTGCCTAAATGATCAAGCTACATTTTAGACATTGTCCCCAGCAATGTTAATGTAATGTTAATTTCCTTAAACAAACTGAAGCCCATGCTCCCAGTGGACTACCCCTAGTGTTAAAAAATAACAAACCTAACCTAAACATCTACACTGAACAGCCCTAATATTAAAAACAGCCACAAAAGAGGATAAGAATTATTCAAACAAACAGCAGGGACAGAAAATCATTGGTATCCCCCTGCCCACCCTTAAAGAACTGTGCTATACAAAAACCAGGAAACGGACCGGGAACATCATCACAGACTCTTCACGCCCTGGTTACAACCTCTTCCAACTCATCCCTTCTGGCAAATGCTACAGGATACTGTATACCAAGACTACCTGACATAAGAGCAGTTTCTTCCTTCAGGCCATTACCCTCATAAACAGCTGAACAGTTCCCAACACTTTGCTATTTAAGGTGCACATTGCCCTTATTCTGCATATGTTGTACCACCTGATGTATATAGTGTACTGTCTATTGTTAACTGTATAGTCTATTTTACTGTCAAATGTATATTGTTTAGTCTTTTATGTTGTGTACCATATATTAATTATAGTGGTTTGAATATTGTATATAATATATTGTCTATTGTGTACTGTATTGTATAGTACTGTCTGCATCTTACATGTAGATTTCAATACACAAAGTACTAGAGAGACACCATCTACCCAAAATTCTTTTGTGCATGATCGTTTTGCCAATAAAGTTGATTCTGATTCAGATCTGACCAGAACAAAAAGCTGACGTGATGTGATTTGGAGTGGAGCCATGAGACACACAGTGTTTTCTTTAGTCTGCTAAATCACGTCACACTGCAAGAGCTAGTGTCTGCTTTACATCAATGCATCTTTCTCACTTTCTGTAGGCCTTAAGACAAAGACTTACTTCTTCTTCATGGACTGTGTGTGTGTGTGTGTGTGTGTGTGTGTGTGTGTGTGTGTGTGTGTTTATAGCAAAGAGATAGAGGGCAATTGAGGGGCAGTTTATGCATATCCGGAATGTGTAGTATCACAGAGGTTACAGAGGCATGTGGTACGCAATGTCGCAGCAACGTTTTTGTAGGAAAAGCACACAGCTGTCTGATAGCACAGATAAAAATTTCCATAGCATGTTAAGCTTAAAGGTTAGAGTCCAAATTCTGCTTCTTTAGTTTTGAACTAGGTTAGTTTTGAGAACATTCATAGCACTATAATCAGACAAATCTCTTCCATGAAACCATCCTCAAAACCACCTCAAACCCTCTCAAAACTCATCCAATCTTCATTAAAGTGAAGCAGGCTTGTAGTTGTGGCTTAGGAAACAGACTTACTGTGAGCTAAAAAACTTCACCTAGTAGCAGAACGATGTTGACTTACACAACAGGGTCTGTTTTCATGACTCATCTCAAAAGCATAAGCACTGATCTATTATCAGTTTTCTGTGACAACAACAGTCAAAAATACATCCTCATCTGCTTTGTGAACAGCAGCGATGTGATCTGAAATCGTTTATAGCTCACAGTAACTCAAACTGTGTCCTAAACCACACACACACTGGACATGGTTTAAGAAAGTGGAGAGAAATTTTGGGGATGTATACTCTCATCAGCCATAACATTAACACCACTGGCAGGTAAAGTGAAAAACATTAACTATCTAGTTATTTCATCAGCGTGG
Source organism: Arnoldichthys spilopterus (assembly GCA_037974385.1). Lineage (NCBI taxonomy): Eukaryota > Metazoa > Chordata > Actinopteri > Characiformes > Lepidarchidae > Arnoldichthys > Arnoldichthys spilopterus. The sequence continues at coordinate 23,760,458 of JBBPDA010000034.1, forward strand.
CAACTGTCAGGGAGTAGGATATATTAGGCAGGAAGTAAACAGTCAGTTCTTGAAGTTGATGTGCTAAATGGGCGACAGTAAGGAAGGGCTTTATTTTGACATGCCAGAGCAGAGTTGAATTAGCAACATGGTCATGGGCACCCAAGGCTCACTGATGCATGTGGTTCGTAAACGCTAGCCTGTTGGATCTAATCTCAAAGAAGAGCTACTGTGGTTTAAAAAGTAAATGCTGACTGATAGAAAGGTGTCAGAACACACAATACACCACAGTCAGAGCTGTTTGTCAGCATGACCAACTCAATAAGTGTAAGTCTTGTTAATGTTATGACTGATCTGTACATATGGAAAAAAAAATTGGTGACTACTGAACTCTTCCTGTTGCAACACAAGCCTCCTATCTTTTTATTTCCTTTTATTTTCCAGCACCAAATCGATGGACTGGTGCTAGCTGACATGGCCTCTAGTGAAAGTTATTGAATTTTCCACATTTTTAAATAGTCCTACAACTGCAAATGCAAAGACTCTGCGTTGATAACACTGTGATGCTCTGATTTTGCCAGTTTGACAGTGTGACTTCTACTGACATAGACGAATACGCAGTTATTGCTGTGGCAAATACACAAAACATCACATGCAAGCCTTCGTTGATGTTTCCCCATCAGATCTTCAGCTTCCTTAGCTAAAAATAAAGTGGCAGTATGGAAAAAGCTGAAGCCTGAGGACTCTGGGAGAGGCTGACTCTGACTGGCTAATTATCTGCACAAGGGCAAGGGAGAGTCATCATGTCTCATACTTCACAGAGTGCGTAGAGTCTAGAGACCATGCCTAATGTTTTTGGGTCACAGTGTAGGCCTGGTTGCATCTGCGTCACATGCACATGACAGCATCTCTGCTCCCCTTCTTGTGGGTAGTTTAGAGATAATTTTGTAAAACTGCACCAGTGCATAAGGATGTATCTATTTGAAGGTGGTCAATCAAGTGCATGCATTCTGTAAAGTGTGATTACATTTAAACTGGTTAGAATAATATTTAATAACATTTTTAAATACTTAAATAAGGCTAAATAAATGTCTCCATCTAATTCCACACAAATTAATCCTTGAAGTGTAGTTACTTCTTTAACCACCTGCCTGATATTGTGTAGGTCCCCCTCATGCTACCATCCATCCATCCATCCATTTACAACCACTGCTTCCATTTCAGGGTCACAGGGAAGCTGAAGCCAATCCCAGCTGACTGCAGGCCTAAGGCGGGGTACACCCAGGACAGGAGGCCAACCCATTGCAGCCTCATGCTACCAAAACAGCTTATTGTGGTGCACTGTGTCTTCTGACCCCTTTTTTATCATAGCTAGCTTTAACATTTTGGGCAACAGGAGCTCCTCTGTGGGATGAGAAGAGTTGAGCGGGAGGCCAAAGTGATGCGCTAAATAATTTCCTAAAGAACTGTATTCGAAACAGACCGTTATGCTGTGAGATGTATTAATTTATCGCAAGTCTCTGAGGTTTCTACTACACCGCAGTATAGTACAGGTCTTATAGTCTTGTGGAGTAGATGGAGGAGGCTGATTTGTGTCCATTTTGACATATACAGTACCAACCCATGGCCAGAGGGGGCGATGAAGTACAGACAGCAGTGCACACGGTTATCTGGCATCTGTCTTCGGTTCACCCGTGATTCAGCATTCAGGAAATCCTCACACTTACTGTCGATATAGTTAATGACTGGCTGCCAGCTGGAGGGGTCAAGGGAGGAAAGAAATTTATGAATGAGTTGCAGACATAAAACGAAGCCCCATATAAGGGTGGGCAGTGTGGCAAATATACAATTTTTATTTCAGTTACTAAATCATATATCAATTATACATCAATCAGCCATAACATTAACACCACCTGTTGAATACTTTGTAGGTCCCCCTTATGCTGCCAAAATAGTTCTGACTGTGGTGCACTGCATACAGAGTCACCTTTCTTTGAGAGTTAGCATCAACATTTTGCACAAGAGAAGTTCCTCTTTGGGATTGGACCAGACAGACTAGCTTTAAGTTCTCACATGCATCAGTGAGCAAGACCCTGTCACCGATACATCCGTTGTCCTTTCTTGGATCACTTTTGGTAGGTATTAACTACAGTGGTGGCCTAGTGGTTAGGACCTTGCCCTAGTTAACTAAAGGTCACAGGTTCAAGTCCCACCCTGGGCACCATTGAGGTACCCTTGAGCAAGGAACTGTCCCTCTACACTGCTCCCCAGGGGGTGTTGATAGCTGCCAACTGCTCCACATGTGCACATGTGATAGGTTAATTGCAGAGGACATATTTGTTGTGGTGCTTGAGAGTGTTCACAATGATAAAATAGTCACTTTCACATACATATTCACTTGTCTGTGGTGGTAAAGTTATGGCTGATTGATGTGTCTTTGTATGGCTACAAATGCAGTAAAATGTATAAGGAGACTTTAGCACAGTAACCCAGTATCACCAAAAATTATATGGTTCTGCAATTCTATAAACACATTAACAAATCAGATACTGAAATTTCATTTTAAACTGACACACATGAAATCATCAAACCCCTAGATTACACTAATGAAATACTCAGAAAAGGGCATAAGTGACAGAACTCATCCCAATATAAATAACAGAAATATGTTCATCATTCTGCCCAGCCTTAAAATGTAGCATTTTTCATGACTCGCTCTTGTAATCCCCAAGGGTATTACAAGCATCTGGAAAACTCTACGAGGTCCTTAAAATTATGTTCAGCTCCCAAAAAAGCCATTTATGTGGGACTCACCAGTTGCTGTTGTCCACGGCATCGCCAAACCCTGGTGTGTCTACGATGGTCAGTGTGAGCTGAACGCCACCCTCCTTAATTAGTACTTTTGACTGCTCCACCTGAAGGAACCAATCAGAACAGCTTACTACACCCATGCTAAAGGAAAGCTTCAAGATTTTATTTGTAATAATATGTTTTCTCAAGGTTTTTAAGTGCTCTGAATGTGTATATTTTTAAGTGTATGCTGATGCAATGCAAAATAAAACTGCCTTGGGCGTGTGGAGCATCCATATTCAGGTTAAAATGGTCTTTTACAACCATAAGCAGGGTGCAAAACATGGAGAGTCTAAGGGCATCTGAGACCCCTTGATTAACACAACTTCTGGAGGGTCCCACTTGAAATTGTCACATTTAATAAATGTAATGTGAAATTTATGAGCGACCAACTGTTCTATCCAATCAACAAGTTGTGTCGCCCTTACATTAACATTTCATGTTGTCCCATTAATATTTTACATTTTGCTTTGCACAACCAACATTTTTGTCTTTACTATTATTTTAATTAAATTGTTCTTTGTGAACACTTTTGTTAGTTGTACAGGATGTTCGCGATACAGAAATGTACTACATGGAATGCAGAACAAACTTTGATACATCATTTATATTCAAGTAATTGCCAGGCTTTCAAAAGTGGAAGAATCTCAGGTTATACAGTAGGTAAATAACCTGTACTGCCACTATGATCATGATTCAACTTTGAGGAAATGGTTATGTTTCTGCTACTTTTTGTCCATCATGCTTTATTAAACCTGGTTAAAAAATGTCAGAAGATCCAACATTTAGTAAAGTCATTATGTAATAAGTATGTGATTATTAATATATAAAAATAGACTATATAATTACATAAATACATTTAAATTGTACAGCAAGACAACAACAACCCACTTACTCCCCACTCAATGGATATATAGCAGCGCAGACTAGCAAAGATTTTGTTTGTGTGTGTGTGTGTGTGTCTGGACAGAGTGACCCAAAGCCGAAGCGAGGACCTGAGGGTAAGGTGGTTACCGCTGGTTCCCCGTAGAAGAACCTCAGCTGCATCATTTCCTGCAGTTATTTCAGCTGCTCTCTCAAACACGCTGCGCTCTCACAGGCCTGGTTATTTTTGGCTGACCCTCTAAGACCGAGTCTCACTTTCCATCTCCCCCCGCTTTCTCTCTCTCGCTCTGTCTCACACACATCCAGACACAATGAGATGCTAAGCAAAATAATGTTATCTGATCGACAGAGACGCAGACATTTGCTTCAACAGCAGCAGAGAAGCAAGGCCCCAAAACTTTAAAGGGCTCAAATGGTGGAAACAGCCAATACTGCATGCATTCTTATATGAATGCTTTACTTTATCCACAAATGCAGGCAAGAGGTGTTGATATGCCCACTCACACTAAAGTTACAAGGAGTGTTTTAGCCTTGTCTACATCTTGAATGAGGCATAATAGAGGGAAACCAATCAAAAATTTGATCATTTGCATAGGTCAGTCTTAAAGGCACAGTAACAAACAGGCTGCTCACTTCTAAGGGATAAAACTGTCGCTTAAAAATAAATTATTACTGTTGGTGCACAAACCCACACAAATGTCCTAAGTGGACCTCAGGGGGGAAACTTAAAACGCAAGAAAAATGTAGGATATGGGCCCTTTAAAAGCATTAGAGCCCAAAAAGGACGGAGAGAAATAAACAACCCTAAGTGTGCACGCCCCCTCCTCCCAGCCTCACTGCACAGTTATGAGCCATGTCTAAAACACCACAGTAAAAAAAAAAAAAAACACCACAAAAATGTCCGCCTTCCATCCACTGCCATCCACTGCCAGCGGCCACAATGCGGCTGTTTTGACAAACTCAAGAGATTGTTTGGGAGTATAAATACACTCACTGCTGTCTGCACACGCTGGCTAAACTGACCTCACACAAACACTCAGAAAGAGACAGAGAGCTATGGGATACACGTGAGAGGTGGATGATATGGCTAAAATATCAAAATACTTAAAGGCACTTTCATCATGCAAGTCAAAATATGGGATTTTTTACAGTTGGAAAAGGTACTAAAAGATTAGTGATGCATCGATTAGGGGTGTAAATCATTAGTTTCATCCACTCCACTCCATCCATTCTGATTATTTCAGGCAAAGATCCAGTATTTCCAATACCTCACAATTTGCAGCGATGCAATTCAGTTCAATGCAATTCATTTAATTTTGTTTAATATTGGGGTCTGCAGTCAGTTTGAAATATGAAGAAATTTCACAATCTGCTACATTTCCATCAACTCACACATGCAGACAAATTATACTGTGAAAATTTTATAATCAAATAAATACAAGGCAAATACAGGGAAAATACAGCACTGTAGTCAAAAGCAGCTTCTCAGTATGTTGCTGCACACAGTAAAACTGATTTTGAATGGGTTACACAGATACATCGTATCGTGTACCATTTTGGCCAATGCATCGATACAGCTTCATGTCCATATCTTCCGAAACCAATACAATTTAGATATACATTGTGCATTTTTATTTAACACTGATTGTAAATATTAAAAGGATAAACACAAATCAGCCAGAACATTAACACCTCCTGACTAATATTGAGTAGGTCCCTCATGCTGCTGAGCAAACTCTGACTGTGGTGGACTGTGTGTTCGGACAACGTTCTATCAGAGTCAGTATTCACTTTATAAACCACAGTAGGTCATCTTTGGGACCAGACCAGACAGGCTAGCCATATGCATCACTGAGCCTTGAGTGCCCATGACCATGTTGACGATTCATCAGTTGTCCTTCCTTGGATCACTTTTGGAGTGTACCAACTACTACATATCTGGAACCCTCAACAAGACCTGCTGTTTTGAAGCCTTTTTATATATTTATAAATATAAAATAATAGGATTTGTATAATAAAAACAATAACTGCTGTTTTGGAGCCTTTTTATATATTTATAAATATAAAATAATAGGATTTGTATAATAAAAAACAATAACTTGCAAAAATAAAGAAAGATAGCCTTCAAAAGAAGACAGAACACCTCCATCAGACATTATCCAGGGCAAAAAGCTCAGAAATAAGAGGTAAAAATAAACTTCAATGGGAGTGAACTCCAACCTCCGACGACCAGCAGCCATCCAAGCCATGCTGACGGCCAAAGACACTATCTGTACCGGGCGTATCTGGCTGCCACTCTCACCCATCTAAACCAGAAGAGGTCAAGGGGTGTTTTTACGGACCGCCAACTGGGCTGGGCTCTCTCAATGCACTGGGAAAGCGGGGATAGTGGCAGTGGCTGAGTTTTTGGTTTCGTGGGAACATTCCTGACCTCTTACCGAACCCCGCTGGCCACTGTTGGAATGTCAACTTTGTCAACCCCCTTCCCATCCTCCCCAAAAAAACATGCAAGCGACAAAAATGCTCAACTCCAAACCCATCTTTCCTTCAAACTTCCAGCTAGCATCCCCTCGTCGACCACCCCATCCCCCGCCCTCCCACCCCAAAACCCAGAATCTGTTCTCTCTCTGTTTATCATTTCCTTATATGGGCAAAACTCTCCATTCTCCATTCCAGGGCCTGTGAGCGTTTGCTCTGGACTGTTCTGCTCAGGCAGCAGAAGGGGCTCTGTGAGCATTTGATCAGGCCTAGAGGCTCTAGGCTGCCAGCTGTGGCTGCTCTTCAAAGACAATCAGAGTTGAGTTTGAGGAGTTACTGAGGGTAATAACACTTTTTCTTCATCAGACATGCTGAAAGTGAGAGGACATAAAACCCTGTTGGCACTGGATCAGTATAACATGGCAATAATTTAAGTGAACACTTTTAAGGTCTGTTATAGTCAAGAATCCAGTATCCAGTATGAATATGAGTTGCTGAAAGAGAGAGAGAGAGAGAGAGAGAGAGAGAGAGAGAGAGGGTGAGCAAGAGAGAGAGGGTGAAAGAGGGAGAGAGAGAGAGAGAGAGAGAGAGAGAGAGTGGGACAGATAGAGGGAGAGAGACAAAGAGATAGAGAGGGGGCATAAAATAAAGGTCAGCTTTTCTGTAAATACCTGCACTGTCTTTTTGATCCTCTGGGAGGGGCCGGGATAGTCTTTAGAGTACAAATCCGTCAGGAAGAGGGAGTTGATGAGTGTGGATTTACCCAATCCAGACTCGCCTAGAAGAGGAAACCAATCAGAGAGTTAAAACACCTCGAACCAAGAAATCAGCATTAATTTAAATAGTTTTTTGCACCATTTATTGACTCTGTGTTATGCTATGAGAACAATATGCTGAAGTATGAAATGTATTGTCCCTTCTACTGTAAAGGTATCATTACAGTGACATGCACACACACACACACACACACACACACACACACACACACACACACACACACACACACACACACACACACACACACCTTTAGAGTGGGAGGTGTGTGTAATGTAGCCTTTACAGCCTCTTCTCTCTTTACATTACTCTCTATTATTCTCTGGCCCTCTCCTACCTCTGTCACTTTTTCTTTCTCCTTTTTCCATTCTCCCTCTCACTCTTGCTCTGTCTTCTTAATTTCTTTCTTTGACTGCCCCCATTCTTTGCCCCCTCAGGCCAGTGACTCACACATACAAACCCCTCACCCCTGTGGGTTTTGGTAGGCCAGAGGGTGTGTGGTTTGTGTGCAAGCAAGGGGGGGGTGTGTGTGTAAGGAGCTGTAAGTTTACTCAGCAGACAGTGGGAGGGTTTTGTCTGTGTGTTATCTGCTGACTAAACAGAGGTCTGAAGGCAGAGTGTGTGTGTGCGCCAGTGTCTTGAATGCATTAGGTGTTAATGAACTGTCCAGTTGGAACACGCACTTCTGTAATTTGATGCTTCAGAGTGTCTCAATCTCCATAATAACAAAGGACATCACCATAAAAAATTTTTTTTTTTACATTTATTCAAATTCATAAGTTTGTTATATATGTTAAGTAACGTGAACATTAACTGATGCTGATTGACAAGAGTACAAAGAACAGATTTTGAAATGGGGTTCAGGTTCCAGGGGCAATGTCCTAACCACTAGGCCACCAGTGATTTTTATATATAAAAAATATATAAAATAAATTAGTGCTTGGCTTTCATCATCAGTTCAGCTGGTTTACCAAATGAAGAGACAACTTGAGAGCAATCCCGGTTATGTCTGCCCTGGCAGTTAGAATATAACGTTGTGCCATTTAAAGTATTGATGCCTGTTTTATGCAAAATAAGCACTTTAATAATTATGCTTTATGATTTAAGTCCACTGTTTAGTGTCCAACCAGCACAGATCAACAGCCCAGTCCAGCACGTTCTTGTCCTACATCCCCATCCCCCACCCACTGCCTTCTAGCTCTAGTCACATCAGTGAACTATGCCACAACAGAACTCTGTCATTACTTTACTTCTTTTTCAGTACTGAGAGAATATTAAGATCTTGTGTTCACTTACTTTAATGAGAATATGGTTCATGTTTTGAACTGTAAGCCCTGAATCTTCTGCCGAACTGAATCGTGAGTTGTGTGTATCGATACATCCCTGGTGGTCACCATGCTGTCAAACTGAGTCATGAGAATCCATAAATAAATGCTAGAGATATAATAAAACACACTGCTTTATTTTTTCCTGTCAAAGCTTCAATACATGCCCATCTACTTTCCAACTCACCCGTTTTTTTTTTTTCGTTTTTTTTTTAAGGATTGATCACACAGTTGTTGGTGTCTATGCTACTTCTACAGACAAAGGAGCTACTGGAATTTAGCTCATTTTAGTATTGTTATATACAAGGCTGTTTTCTAGACAGTAAGAACTGCAACATGTTTACAGCTGTTTCTGACTAGGAGACTTTCTGTCTATCCCCCCCACCCTTCATGATCCTCCCTGCTGACACCCCCTAAGGGTTCAGAGTGACCCGATTAGCCCCTTCTTCTCTTTTAATTAAATATCGGCCCATGTGATCTCTCTTAACTGCACACGCTCCGAACGCCTGCAGAAAATAAAATTATGAACTAGTTCACATCAGTACACAGCATGGATAGACACACTTCTGCTCTTAACCCTTCATCCATCTCGTTTTTAATCCCCCATCTCAGCGTTGGTTCGGTCTCTAGACACTGCCATCTCTCTCTTTCTCTCAAAGTCACTGCTGAATCACCACTGTTCCATTGCAGACTGAATCACAGGAAACAAAGGCCTCAGAGAGTTTACTATTCTGATTAGAGTCGACAATGAGCCAAACTAATTTCAGCTTTAAACATTTTTCTTAATACAACTAAGCACACACACACACATGACAATTACTATTCTTACAGCTAATAATAATACTTCTAATAATAAATGTTTTTATTAAAAGTGAGTCAGATTCAGAAAACTTTACTGATTCCAAAGGAAATTGTTATAACATTGACTAGTTATTTTCATCATAATGAAACCCATCTGAAGGATGAGACATGGACTAATGAGACAAAGCACTGCTGTACGTCGCTCTGGATTAAAGCGTCTGCTAAATGCTGTAAATATAAGTCAGATTATATCTTCACAAGGCTTCTCTTACCACAGTTATGCTGATGACACTCAACTCATCTGGTCTTTTCCTCCCAATGATCCTCAGGTCTCAACCCGGATTACAGCATGCCTAAATGATATCTCTATCTGGATGACAACACATCACTTCAAACTAAATCCCAATAAGACTGAACTTCTGTACATCGCAGGGGATGCTTCCCCACGACCGGACCTTGCCATCAACTTTGAGAACGCAGTCATCACTCCCACATTGGAAGCACAGAATCTGGGGATCATTCTGGATGAGGGTCTTACATTCTCATCTTACATTAATAAACTTTCTCGAACATGCCGGTTTCTCCTACACAACATCAGGAAAAT
>JBBPDA010000034.1:23770253-23781356 GCA_037974385.1 Arnoldichthys spilopterus
GGCACTACTGAGGTACCCTTGAGCAAGGTACCGTCCTGCTACACTGCTCCCCGGGCGCTGTTGATAGCTGCCCGCTGGTGCATGTGTGATGGGTTAAATGCAGAGGTTGCATTTTGTTGTGCTGCTTGAGTTTGTTCACAATGACAAATAGTCACTTTCAATTTCAATGCTTTCAACTTCTGCTGGCCGCCCTAAGGGATTTGCATAGTATGTTAGTGCAAAGCTACTGGCAATTCACATTCACAGCACTACATTAAACACAGACATTAAGTGTTTGTTATATGGTTGCACAGGAGACATTTTGAGAGAGATCACCCACTGGGAAGCTCCCCTGGGAACTACACACCTTCAGGTTTTTTTCTGTTTGCTTTCCCACCACCTATAGGAATGCTGTGGGAATGGAAGTGACGTAAGCAGGCTGGTGGCTGGTATAGCGACCCCATAGGTAAAGATGGAGGACGATGTGATTGCAGTGCTTAAACACATCAAAACTATGCTGTGTTTCCTCTGTCACAAATTGACTCAGTAAAGCATGGATTTCACTGTCCATCCATTTGTTACAGACCATCAGTTTTAGCATTAAGAGCTATTGTTTATATGGCTAAAGCAATTGATTAGAACTCTTGCAAGTGGAGCCTGTCTTATATAAACTTGACTGAGTCTGTTGAAGTGGGTAAGGTCATCATGCCAAGATCTAAAGAGCTCCCTAAGGTCTTCGGAGGCAGTGCTGGCCACTGGGCCATTCCACTTGTTAGAAAATAACAAACCACCCACTTGTTACCCCATCTAACAAGCATCATCAGTGATGAAGGACGTTCCCTCAGTCTTCTTTAATCAAAAAGTAAAAACACTGACAGCGTTTGTGTGCTGGAGAGGACTCAGCACTGCAACGATAGACCAGGATTTAAAGTGAAAGTCAGATTATGTGGCACTCACACGCTGTGAACAGAGAATTTATCCTTTGTATTTAACCCATTAATGACACCCATGAACATACACCAGGCACTGCACTCCTGCACCTAGTGGTATTTAGGGGGTTAAGTGCCTTGCTCAAAGCTGATTTAGCTGGGCATGTAAGAGGGGAACGCACTTTTTGCTCACTCACTCAACCCCCCCCCCCCCCCCCCTTCTCTATAAAACATATTACACAAGTGTGTGATCCACATGTGTAGGTGTGTGTCTGTGTGACCTGGATGCTGGTTTGCAATGTGTAAACAGGAGGCATGCTCATCAACCCCTTTCCCTTGTTTGTGTGTGTGTGTATGTGTGTGTGGGCTGTCCGCACAGCTGCAAAGCCTTCATGCATCTTCCTTTTCCTGTTCTCGTTGCGTTTACTGTTTCAGTAGAGCTGCACTTACTCTGTGCTTTACCGAAATCCGCCTGAACACACAAAAAAGGTCACTTTCTCGTCGTCCTGCAGACAGGACAGCCAGCAAGGACAGATTACCCAGCTGGGATGGTTAAAGCTCTTCTACTGAATGGTATTATTTACCTGCCTGTGTGTGTGTGTGTGTGTGTGTGTGTGGGGGGGGGTTGGGGGGGTGTGTGTTTGTGTTTATGCTTGGTGGACGCAAAATATGTTTTAAGCTGTGTGAAAGGAGAATGTATTCAGTATTTCTATATAATTCAGGGGCTGAAATGTAGACAATCTCTCCCACAGTGAGTTTGGTGTGAAATCTAAATCTTTAAAGTGGTGGTAAATAGAAGCAGACGTCACATCTCCAACACAAATATAGTAATAATTTAATTGACTCTCATTTCCCAGTAATGCTCCATGTGTCTTCTGAGTGTTTCTATGAAATGTTGATGATGGTAAAATAGGGAATTTGAACTAAATCACTTTGGGGGACTGTTTTGCCTCACACCCCTCCACCATGAATGGGTTTAGTATTAGGCCAAAAGCTTCTCCAAACACTGGTAAAACAATGTCTCAATGCATCATGCAATGTCTTCATCATCATTTCATGTGTGAGGAGCTTTTAGAGGAGCCATACAGCTGGCTTCATTCACCACCACTGGAAACTGTTCTGAATCGGTTTCATTATGAAGTATGCAGAAAATGTGGGTGGACTTCCCCTTTAACTACTTCGCTGAAAGTTTCTCTTTATATTTTAGTGTGTGTGGCTGAGTACACTCTCTCCTGTCATTACTCTGGAGATTACAGTGGTTGGCTGGATAGGATAAGGCAGACGGACATTTGGGTGGGGGGTGTTATTTAAAAAAAGCCATGGGTGTGTTTTTCTGTCTGTGTTCATCCTGACTACATCCCGCCATCTGCCCCTGTATGAAAAGGCAAGTGTGAGGCATGAATGTAGGGATCATGCGCATGTGAGGGGGGTGGGGGTGGGAGGAGGGTCAGCAGAGCTTTAGGCGCTTAAGCACCTGCCCACTTTTCCTCCTTGATGGCCATGCTGCACTTTCAGGCAAGGTGTGTTTTTGTGCCTTACTATGACCCTCATGAAAAATGAATTTAAGATGGAGTAAAAATTTAGATATCAGTTAAAAATACATGTCTGCCTGCCCCCTGTAAGCTGAGGAGTAAAGTTCCCCCATAGCTGTGGGTTTCTTTGTTATCTGTTCACCCTTAGGAATTAAGGTCCATTTGCCAATAGAAGTTTTTTTTGCCTCTTTTTATGGCAAAATTTAGACTCAGTGTGTTAAAAATCATTCATTCATTTATTTATTCTTTGAGGTGCTTATCCTTGCCAGTATGGTGTGAGGTGTAGAAGTCTATCCCAACACTCACAGGGCAAAAGGCGGGTAAACACCCTGCACAGGTAACCAGGCCAGTTGCAAAGCTGAAATTTCTTTCTAATCAGTGTTGGGATAATATTTCCAAAAAAAACTTCCATCTGGCAGGGTTAGGCTTCCATACAGTTACAGTTAAATCATGTGTACAGAAATGAATTTCCATGACACTGCTCCAAAAGTCACAAAGCCTTTATTGTAGATACCAGTTAGTTTAATAAACATGACAACATCATAAATCAGCCTCATTAGAGGTCTATGTCAAATTGTGTCAGGGTTGATTTTTGGTGTAGGGCTTCATCAGTGGGAGGTGTTAGTGCCAAAGAAATGTATCTTTAAACATAACCATGGGAACTGGATCGGGAAATCAGTTACTGCACCAGTCCACAGGTGCCATTTTACCTATTTCTCCATTTGCAGGAGGTGGGCCCCCGGGAGGGTGGCCCCACATTGCTTAGTGGGGCTGAACCCATCCAGACCTAGTGGCAGGTCCAACCACAAGGCCTATGAGCTCCCCTCATACTCTTGGCTCTTGGAGAGGGCCTCAGGTCCCTGATTCTGGACAAGGTGCCTGTGTTTCAATGAGGACTTATTCACAGTGGGGTTTGTACCTCAGTTCATCCTTTTTGCTCTTAGACGTTGGAATAAGATGTTGGGATGAAAAGTACAGTTAAATGTAAATCTAGTTATTTTATTACAATGGCACGTTTATTGTGTTGGGGGGTGGGATGCTGGAAGCAGGAAAAATGGGTGAGTGTAAGGATCTTTACCATTTTGACAAGGTCCATGTTATGATGGCTAGACAAGTCAGAGCATCTCTAAAATTGCAGGTCTTGTGGAGCGTTTCAGGTATGCAGTAATCAGTACCTACAGAAAGTGATGAGGATAGGGTAATGAGCACCCAAGGCTCACTGATGCATGTGGGGTGTAAAGGCAAGCCTGTTTGGTCATCTGATGCCAAATAGGAACTCCTGTTGAACAAAATGTTAATGCTGAATCTGATAGAAAGGGGTCAGAACACAGCGTTTCAGCAGTATGGGGGGGACCTATTCAAGATTAGGCAGATGGTCATTATGTTATGGCTGATTGGTGTATACTTACCTTAACGCTCTGGGCTCTTCTTATTTTCTTTTTAAAAATTCTTCAATTCTCTTGGGAAAAAATTATTTTAATTTGGGTGAATTGTTTTGGTTCTTGAAAATTCTGTGGATTGGTTGGTTTCACATAAAATGCAGACAAACACACAAATACACCAGTAGCACACAGTGAGAAGCAGGGGATGCATGTCAGGCAATATTCTCAGCCTGCTATCTTCGGCTGTGGGTCAGATGCAATCTCTAAACAAAGTGATAGAAAGCTGAGACTCCACAGATTCAGGAACTGTTTAAACTTCATTTCTGCAATAAAAAAATATCTAAGATATTTTTTTTTAAGAACTTTGGGAAAACACTGATTTGACATGCAAATGCCAAATCAGAGTTTCTGAAACTCACAGAGTTAAAAACAAAAAAACAAAAAAACAACTACTTAAGCCTAAAAGCAACGAGCTGCATTTTTAGGTGACAAAATGTATAGTATACCTATTGTGCTACATTTACCAGTATTTTTTTTCATTGTAGAGCTCACAAACACATCAGATCTTGTTGGTTTGTTTTTACATTGCAATTCATGGAAGTCTCTAGAACCTGGAGTGTGTTCATTAGGGATAAGCTCAGCAGGGCAGTAGAAAAAGCATTCCGAATTGAGCTGTAATGAGCACTAAAGCTGTGGAAGCAGGGTTGGACCTGATGTAATGATTTATCTTTGGGCATTTTTGTGGAGGGATGTGGTGCTAAAAGACCCATCTGAAGTGGGTTAACATGACTTTAATTTAAATAAAATTAGGTTCCTGTGATCACCGTCCTAATTAGGAGAAGGCACATATTTAAAGATAGGGTCATCAAAGTTCCACAGGCATTTTTCTTAATGGTGTACTGCATTTTAAAGCTTCTTTTCATGTTTTTTCTTCATATAATTGCATTAAAAACATTATTAATTATTTATTATAATTACAAAATTTTTAATTATACTGAATATTCTAAATGTTTCTTGTATTTAGTTTATTTCCCTATAATACATTTCAGATATTTTTGTGATATTATGTACACAAAAACAGTCATGATTAACATTTACCAGAACGTAATGAGGCCTCTCTTTATTCCTAACAGGTTACTGTGCCTTTAAGACTGACATATGTCAACAGCCTTTCTTTTAAAGCCTCATTCATGCTTCCTTTACATATGAAAATAAATATGCTCATCCAAGCATTGGCCCTGTCACCATCAGGAGGTTACAGATTTGATCCCTTGTGGTGCTGCAGCCATCCGTTGTCCAAGAGAGCACAATTTGCTTTGGCCTCTTAGTTTTGGTAGGATGGCCCTACCTCTCCCTCATGGCTCAGCAAAGTGCTAGCTAATCCAGTGATCTCATAGCATACGTGGCAAAAACAGCAGTTAGCCTTCTCCTCCAAGCGTTTTACACTAGTCAATGATGTTGCTTTAGTGACAGCTCAAAAAGATGTGGGTGGAGCTTCACATGACTCAGAAGAAGCACATGCTCATTACTAACTTACTTTAGTGTTAGGGGTGCGGTGAGATCTAGTTAATTTGGAGATGATTTATTTGGTCATCGTATGTGTATATAAACATGTTAAGTAGGAAAATTATTTTTTCCATTATATGGGGTCTTTATGTCTAGAGTGGGCTACCAAACAATTCAATACCTATTGAATGTGTGTGTGTATGATTAGCTTTAACCAGAGAAAATGTGTATACCTGTTTTCCACATCGTACCAAAACAGCCTTAGTTAATTCTTATAATATTCTCTTTCTGTAAACCATACGGTCAGGAATAATGAGACACATCTGTCAGCCATCATTTTTGCAAGAAAAAAAGACATGCTTATTATGTTACGTCATTAGTGCTTCTGGCACATGGCAAATAAATGTACAGTTTTGTTCAATGTAAGCTGTTTTAATCACAAAGCGCCTATTAGCTTTAATACACTTATTATCACATTGATAAAAACACATTCATCTTTGTTTAAAAGAATGGTACTTCGCACAGATTGACTTGTTTTCCCAGTGAAGATATTGGTCAGACAGTTGCACCACACTCACGTACACATGCCAATCAGTGAAAACTTGCTGGAAGTACATCTGCTGCATAAAAATCTCTTCGATTCTCTGTGCTCTGTTAGAAGTTAATTTTATTCATTATTCATGCTGATTTTCAAGAAGGTTTGAGATCTAACTACTTCCATTTTTGCTGATTGCATATTCTCCTTGCCTTTCATCTGACTCCCTCTCTCTCCTCTCTTTCCTGGTTACCTGCAGGTTTGGCGCTAATGATGATGATGATGATGATGGTGCTGGCAGTTTGACGGCCTTCTGCAGCTGACGAGTGTAGAATATCCCAAGGCCCAGAGAGCCTCTGAGCTGTCAAGATGTCCAGATTCTCCAGAAGATTGTAATACTGTAGTCCTCCACCAGGGGACATCATTGGGGTGGGCTGATCTCAAGCCTAAGGGCCAGATGGAATTTAAATAAATAGACCACAGCCACGGAACCATGTAGAATTTCTTTCTCCACATAAGGGGTGAGGGTTAGCTTTCTAGATTTTTTAAGCATTGTTTTATAAACTTTTTATATTGTCAAGTTCCAGTTGAGTTTAACATTTTGGACCAGACTGCAAGGCAGAAATGGTCCTACACACTTCCCCCTACCCGAGTGCCTTCCACAGCTTTCTCAGCAGCCTGTCCTGGGCCTTGGTGTTCCCCTGCTACTGGATGCTGGACCGACTTTTGGCCTCTTGTGTTGCCACCTCACTGGAAAAGCGAAGGCGTTCGCAGGACCCTTGCTCATTCCTGGCTCTGGGGGTGCTGATCTCTACGCCCCTGTACCTAGTACTGCTGCTGGCCTCGTTACCTTTAGCCTTGCTAGGCTTCCTGCTTTGGGCGCCCTTGCAGGCCTCCCGGCACCCCTATATCTATTCCTACCGCAAACTTGATGCACATCGGGCTGAGCAGGGGTCATCTGCTGCAGGTTTGGGAGAATGGCGCCCTCAAGGCCGCAGTTTCTGTTTCGGAAGTGCCAATGTGTGCCTGCTGCCAGACTCTCTGGCACGGTTCAACAACCTGGCCGACACGCAGCGCAGGGCACGGGAAGTAGGCAAACGAATTCGCAATGGAGCCAGCCGGCCACAGATCAAGATCTACATTGATTCACCCACCAACACCTCGATCAGTGCAGCCTCCTTCTGTAGCCTTGCCACGCAGGGCTTCCGACGAACATCCTCACTGGACCAACGACCAGAGCCAACGATGGGCAGTGAGGGGGACAGCGAGCCTGCTTCCGAATGTCCTGTGCATACTTCTGCAGGATCAAGCTCAGACTGCCCCATCCATAGTGGCCAGAATACTGCAGAGTGTCCTGTGCATCCTTCTGGAGGAACAAACTCAGACTGCTCAGTCCATAACAGCCAGAACACTGCCGAATGTCCTCTGCACTCCAGCCTTGAGGACCCAACTCCGGACTGTCCAGTTCACCAACCAGGAGACCTTCAGGCATCTGGAGAATGTCCAGTCCATTCCACAACTGCCGTCCCCAGCTCAGACGATTGTCCAATACACCCTTCTGGGGTCCAGATTAGCATAACTTCCCCTGAACCAGAGACTGCCGAGACAAGAAACCATCGCACCAGCGAAGGAGACACAGGTAGCCTTCACAGTCGCACTGCCTCCCGCGAGTCCTTGACCCGTTTCCATGGCACAGCAGATGGTGCCATATCATCCAACAACACACTGTCACAGCACCGTGCGTCTGTCTTCAAGAGGCCTGTGGGCCGCAAGCGCCGCCATGGTGATGACGGCTTCGACCATGAAATCTCTGCCTTCTTCCCTGCCAACCTGGATTTCCTGTGCCTGCAGGAAGTGTTTGATCGCCGGGCATCGGAGAGGCTCTGCCGGCAGCTGCACCGCTACTTCCCTTACGTGCTTAGTGATGTGGGGCGATACGGCTGGAAGGGCTGCTGCTCGCGGTTTAAGTTCCTAAACAGCGGCCTGCTCCTGGCAAGCCGTTACCCCATCCTAGACGCACACTACGAATGCTATCCCAATGGCTGTGGAGAGGATGCCCTTGCAGCCAAGGGTGCTCTCTATGCCAAGGTAAGAAGTTTTAAGCATCTAAATTACACTATTATCAAAGTCAAAAAGTGATAAAACGAAGCTGTTAAGGGTCTGTATGTGGGTCCACTATTGTTTATCACATTCGTTTCATAATTGTTTTAAATAATTTGCAGAAGTACTTTATAGTAGTAGTTAAATAATAAAGATTAAAGCTAAATAATAGGGATGCGTGGATAACTATGTAGGAGTTTGGACAATTGACCTCACTTTTAAATTAAATTACAATAATTCATTGCAGCTCAAATTCATTGCCATGTCATAAGGTAAAGGTTATTTGGGTTATCTTTACATTTCTACAGAATACCTCTATAGTATTTTATGTGTGTGAGTAAATGGGAGAGAGGGCAAGAGTGTGTATGGGTGTGTGACTTGTCCATATTTGTTGTATGCATATACTGATCCGCCATAACATTATCACCACTGACAGGTAAAGTGAATAACATTGACTATCTAGTAATTTCATTACAATAGCACCTTTTGAGGGGGTGAGATATATAAGGCACAAGTGAACAGTTGATGTACTGAAAAATCTGAGCCACTTTGACAAGGGCCTTATTGGAAAGACTAGACGCCAGTCAGAGTATCTCCAAAAGAGCAGGTTTTATGGAGTTTTCCAGTTATGCAGTAGTAAATACCTACCAAAAATGATTTAAGGATCTACAATAGTTATATTGGCAATAGGGTCATGGGCACCCAAGGCTCACTGATGCATGTGGGGAGTGAAGACTAGCCTGTCTGCTCTGATATCAAAGAGGAGCTCCTTTTGCACAAAATGTTAATGATAGATCGGTGTCAGAACACACAGCTCATAATAATCTCATAATAAACATATAATAGCAACTGGATTCTACACTGAAGGGGTGTTGTTATAGGAAAGGGAAGAAATAAAATATCAAGCACATAATTTACCAAATAGATTGTGCCCAAAAACTTTTAAAGCCAGCCATTTTCACCTCTGCTGTGCTTTGGGCAGTCTGTGAAGTTGAACAGTGTAGGATTTGTTTAATTTGTAATTAATTTGTAGGATATTAATGTGTATGTAAGGTGTCTACATTTTCTAATCAGCTTCTCAGATTCATCAGGCTGGCTTGTACTTTTGATCATGTTTTTCATTCCGAGTCCTCTCGCTCATCTGTTCTTAGGCTAGTTCAACTACCACAAAACATCTTTGATGTTTGTTATTGCTATCCACTGTTGACCACAAGAGAATGGGTTCCCCCTCTGAGTCTTAGTTCCTTCAAAGGTCTCTTCCTCCAGCTTAGGGAGATTTTCCACACCTCTGTCACCATTGGCTTGCTCATCAGTGGCTTGTAACTGGATTCTGTAAAGCTACATTGTGACAACATCAGCAGTAAAAAGCTTTATATCAGTGAAGTTAAACTGAACTGAATTTAAATATAGTTAACCTGACCAACAAGCCTTTGACTTGACACTACTGAGAAGCCTGAGTCACAGCATTAATGCAGCTCTTCTGTGCTTAATGAAAGCATTTTTTTCAGTGGTCTTTCCTGCACTTTGCTAGCTGTTGCTCTGTGGTTTGCTTTTCACATCAGTAGCAACTGCTCTACTTCTGTACCCATTTCCTGCCTCTCTTTTTTTTTTAAATCTTTGCAAACCAATGCGAATAAAGTTAGGGTTAATGTGACAAAGAGCAACCCTGGAGATAAGACAACCTCTTCCACTCCAAAGTATATAGTGAAATATGGCACTGACTGTCAGAATTTTCTCATTCTCAAATGGAGCTTATTGGTGGGTTACATTCACAATTAAGAGCTATATACTGTATCACAAAGTTGACAAAATTATAGAGATGCATGATGATATCACAGTCATAATGAGTTCTCATATTGGTTGCAGTAGATAATTGTTAAGAAAAAGATCTGCATGGAGTTGATGATTGCACTATTTAACAGAGTTTTATTTTATTATTTTTTTCCCTGTGTGCCAAATGTGTTTTCCCAATCCCTTATGCCTAAAATTAATAGAATATAGCTACTGTTGCACAAAAACTTTGCTTCTGTGATCAGGTCAATGATGAATATTTGCAAGAACATTCTTGATTCACTATAAATGCTAACTAGACTAACTAAGTGTGAGAACTGACCAGAGGTTTCTAGAACTGTCCGAAATTACCTAGAACTTTCTGGAATCATTTAGAACTTTTTAGAACTTTCTGGAATGGTCCGGCAAAAAAAAAAATTGTCTGTTTTGCCACTATAAATGCAAAACTTTGGAGGGCTGTGATCATAAAATCAGAGTGTGTGATGTTTTTACATATGCTTTAGACATAAGCAGTTAAAATATAATACTTAAAAGCCAGGAACAAAAAAAAAATGGTAACATTGTGATATATTTGTTGTATATTACAAGCTGATATTTGATCATATATTTATTGGGGTACTCTGGGGTGAAACAGGGATACTGTACTGTACTTATGTAAATTTAAACTTTAGGTGTAACACTTGTGCATGCACATGTACCAAGGCAGTCAATCCTCAGAGAGTTCATTTAGGGCAGGGGTTGGTCAGGTTTGACTTTGGATAAGTGCTCTGTGCGTACACAGGCTGAATAATTTATAACCATGCCTTTGTAGCCCAGAGGGTCTTTTTGAAGTGTCTCATCCAGAATTCCCAAAGAGACACAGGTTTTCTGTTGCGATGTTTGTTCCTTCTTACTGAGAAATAGCCACTAATTACTATTATATATCTGTGTCCCTGAAGTAGAGCTGCAGAGACGTTGGGCTGTGTTTAACAGCACAGAGAGACTTTTCCTACAGAGTGTGTGTTAATGGGTGCATGGTAGGCTCTTTAGAGCGGGGTGTAGGGATCATATTAAGTGTGTGCGCATAAGTGTGCATGTGAGAGAGAGAGATGTAGGGGTCATATTCATCTCTGAATTGGCAATATGGCCTCAGGGCCAACTCGAGCACTGCTGTTACTGACTGCCAGACAGGCCTGTGTGTGTGTGAGTGGGTCTGTGTGTGTGTCAGACCTGATAGGCACTCAATACTGTTTGAGGAGCAACAACATGCCAGTAGCTGACAGTGCTTTTTATGACAAACACACACACACACACACACACACACACACACACACACACACACACACACACACACACACACACACACACAC
>JBBPDA010000034.1:23781456-23808067 GCA_037974385.1 Arnoldichthys spilopterus
CTCTCTCTCTCTCGCTCTTCCTCTCTCTCTCTCCCTCTCTCTCTCTCTCTCTCTCTCTCTCACTGTTTCCTTCCCCCTCTCTCCTCCCTCTCACAGTGCCCTCGGCCAGCATGACTCGTCTGGCGCGCTCTCGGACAGCCTCCCTGACCAGCGGCGGCTCCATTGATGGCTCGCGCAACCGAGCATGCACACACTCCGACAGCAGCGAGGGGGTGGGCCAGGTCAGCCACACCATGGAGGTGTCATGCTGAGCCTGCAAACATGAGCACACGCACGCACATACACACACATACACTCAGAAGGAGGGGGCATATGGCAGAAGAAAGGACTAAAGCTGTGTTCACATTACTTGCCGTATCTCTGAATTCAGATGTTATGCCTTTCTGGTTTACCTCTATGTGTGTAAGTGACTCATATCGATCATTAGTGTGAACACACCTGAGTCCTGAAATGACCCGCATGCACATGTTTTATTATCGAGTTAAAGCTACTGCTGCTGACAAGCTGACCACGCTGGATGATGGCTGCAAGTGTCATTGCACTTTAGCACATGTAGGAGCATATGTGATTAGAAAAGATAAGTGTTCACACAGCAAAAGTACACAAACGAATGATAAAATTGCGCTAATGTGACATTTCATCCACATGGAAATGATGCACACATTAGAACCGGATCAGTGCAGTGTAATGTAAATGCAGCTTAAATTGTAGGAAACAGGAGAGTTTTATTCCTCTGCTTTCCTGAAGCCCTTTATTCAGTCTCCTGCTCTCTCTGGGTGTGTGTTGGTGTTTTTTCTTCTCTATACTGTAATATGAATCACTGCTTGAAGACCCCCATTCTCTTCATGCTTGTTATGGGTTTCCTACACATTGTTTCTTTTTCTTTTTTGTACTCAGAGTGTCAGTATTTTCGGTCTTCCCACTCCCTCGCCTGCTGCCTCTGGCCTGCACCTTACCACCCCCCACCCCCCCCCCCCCCCAGACTACAAATCCCAACAGCCTTTGTAGTCATAGCCTCTGTCCTATGACAGTCTTTGTGGAGTTACTGG
The DNA here is from genome assembly GCA_037974385.1 of Arnoldichthys spilopterus. Lineage (NCBI taxonomy): Eukaryota > Metazoa > Chordata > Actinopteri > Characiformes > Lepidarchidae > Arnoldichthys > Arnoldichthys spilopterus. The sequence continues at coordinate 23,782,506 of JBBPDA010000034.1, forward strand.
CGATTTAGCAGGTGGGGAATGGGAGAAAGAGGGTGTGTGTGTGAGAGAGAGAGGAAGAAAAAGGCAGCTAAAGGGAGAAATTATGATAAAGTTTGAGGAACATTGTGCAGCAGTGTACTGTAATTTGAAGCCATGAGCAAAAGGATTGTATGACTGTATTGTACAAGTGAGGCTCTCTGAGCCAATCAAGTGCTTACACATCAGCTCTGAGCCAATTGGTACAGCTTATTTCGCATTAGTAATGTTTCAGAATTTGCACGGGACATTTTCATTCAATCGTTGATTCTTCAGAGATGAAGTTACACACATATTGCGTGAGCTTGGTTTGGGAATATTATAAAGAATAATAAAATAATTTAAAAATTATTAGTATTTGTAGAAAACATGACAATACATTAAACATGCCAGCACTGGAGAAAAATTATTTCACTGTTTACTATGTGACCAATGGCTAATCCACTCCACCCTGGTACACTAAACATACTGTGTTGTACTTGTGTTGTACTATATACTGTTACAGTATGCACTACCCTAAAAATGATGAAGCTTACTCACACTTAAAACTAGTGTACATTACTAGTGTACACCAGTAACAAGTCTAATATACAAAACAAAACAGAATATCTTTGCGAACAAAGATAGTCTGGGACAAAATTTCTAAATTTAGGGTGATCATCGCACAATGTAACTGCTGTTATCACCTATGTCTACCAACCAGCCAATAGGAATGCAACATTAAATGACGCAGCAACAAATCCAGTACATTTAAAGAAGGGTCCACTACTCTAGCATTGACTGTGCAACTTCAGTACAGTAAAAGTAGTGTGTACTACTGTACCAACAAGGAATCAAGAACACTTGCAAGTATTGTGCACTTCTCTAGTCCCCAACAAATCTAGTCCACTAACTCTATTAATGTGCACTTTTCTGCCATCAACTACCTCACCCATCTACAATGCACTGATTATAGAGTTCAATTCATAATGGTGACAAATTCATCTTTATTACGCTCATCACCCCCCATGGAAGTGGTTTTTGCCTGGGATCGGTTCATTACGGTCTCCTTTCTCTAGACAATCACACTTCAAGCCAAACCAAACTGGAACCGCGAGCTGAGGCTAAACCGGAGGGGTCATTATGTCATTAGGACTTTAGGTCATTTGGTGAACCACTGGAACTGGTTCAATGCTGGCTCCTTGCTTTCTCTACAGAAGCCAGCCCCAAAGGAAGAGTATACCAAAGTTAACACACACACAAACACACACACAAACACACATACACACACACACACATACACACCCACACCCATGAGGGCTGGAATCTGTAAGGAAATGTAGTTACAAGCACATACAAATACATATGAGTATTACGCAATAGGGATGTGTAATTTTCCCTCACTACCTGATGGTCGCACAACTGAGCTACACCTGAGCTGTGAGCTGATTGGCCAGAGCTGCTGTCAGATTGAATTGAGAATGAGAGGGGCGTGTGCATGTTTAAATTCCCGACTCATTCCTGGAAAATTCCATCTCTCTTCTGTCTTGCTGAATGTCACTTTCTCGCAGCGCCTTTCCTTATGTGGAGGACGCGACGTAATTACATGCTGCAGGGGGTGTTTCCTGTATATGTGTGTGTGTCTGTAAGGGGCGGGGCTTTCTGGAGCGTGCTGCTCCAAGCTCGGAATGTAGGGCAAACCCCAAACCCTCCCAGAAAACTCCCATCCCATATAAACTCAAGGTGCCCCGGCCCTCACAGACGCGTGCAGCCACCCCCAACAAGGGCTAACCGACCCCCTGCCCCCCCGTCTGCCCCCCTCCAAACTACGGAGGAACCACCTCGAAATGTGCACCAAAGGGTGTGGACTGCTACTGTCTGCTGCACATGCTGTCTACTTAGAAAGATGAATGAGCTAGATGGGCTGCAACTAGTAGATCCCCCTTATGCTGCCAAATAATTACTGCATACCTGGAACACTCCACAAGACCATTTTGTAGATGCTTTGACTCAGTTGTCTAGCCATCACAATAAGGCTCTTGTCAGAGTGGCTCAGAACCCATATTTTCTGCTTTCTGCACATCAACTTCAAGAACTGACTGTTCACTTGCTGCCTAATATATCTCATCCCCCCTGACAGGTGCCATTGTAATAATTTAATAGTCAAGGTGATTCACGTTAACATTTACAGTGAACTAAGCTCATGTGGGATGTGTGTGTGGGGCAAGAACAAAGTTATGATTGATCAGTGTATTCTGTAAATGTTAAAAAATAGTTATGAGGTTTTCTTATGACACCAACTGATTGTTTTGATATTATTTAACCTGCTATTAATCAATCTGTCTACTAATCAAATCATTAAACTTTTGTCTGTGCGACTTTTTTTATGATGCAATGAAACAACAGAAGCCATATCGCCCCATAAGCTTCCTGTAATGTACTGCAATCTGTCAGGATGACCCCACGTATCAAATGAAGATTTGAAGGCATTTAAGTACTGCCTTGTTTTCTATCATTTCACTAAAGGCCTCAGCATGCTTCATATGGAGGTGAATGAAACGGCAGCTTGTCTGGAGCTTGCAAACTAGCTACTGCTTTACTTTGGTCATTCAGTTGTCATGTATATTTTCTCAAGTACTGCAGAAGATGGTACTGAGCTTTGTCACCATCTATATCTACCAAATGAGGAATGTTTGCTGCATCACTGTCTAGTTTGGCTCCAGCCAATAACAGGCTGTCAAGCTTCAACCAATCACAGACAGTTTGGCGATAATCGATCATAGATGGTGTTGACTAGCTGAATTGTTTGCAGTGCTGGCATGAGCGCAACAAAGCTCCTGAACGACATTGCTGGCTGTTTACTTTCTCCGTTTATGTAGATTTGTTCACCACAGCAGGGCGAACATCCCTTCCGAATGAAGTACTTTGAGGCCTTATTAGTTGCAGCCCTAGTAGATGGAATGTCTGTCTTTGTGGATAAAGAATGTGAAAAGGAAGAGAATGAATGAGTGAGTGAGTGTGTGAGAAAAGGTACCATTGAGGGCCTCTGGAGAATGCTTGTCTATGAAACGTCCTGTTGAGAAAAAGGGAAGAAGTAAATAATGAAATAAACAGGAAAAACAGAATGGGCGCTGATGGAAGGGTTCTCCGTTTTGTAGGACTGATTCAGGACAAACTGTTTCTCCCCCTGCATTTGTTTGCATGCACCGGGATAAGCCAACACAAGCTTACGGCTGTTTGTTATTTCTCTATCTCTGTCGGACTTTCCCGGTCGTTTGCTCGTGCTGAGAGGTGAAACGCATGGCACTGACCCTCCTGTTGGCCACACCGAACCCCCAGCCCATGCGTGTCAGGCGGCTGATCCAGGATCAGTTTTTGTTGTTAATGGAGACCCAGCAGCAGTTCTAGACCTGCAGGTGTAGATTTAGGTTGCAGGTGTAGGTCTAGGTCTAATGTTTGTAGTAAAGTTAGTAGGTACTAGCCTTACTACAAACATGTAGCTAAGTAAGTAACATTTGTGCCAAAAAGTCTCAGTGTTGTTAGCAAGCTAGCTAAACAGAGTAAATTGCATGTCAGTGTCTCTTAACATTTTTAGCTAGCTGTCCAAGTTAACATTATGTCAAAATGTGTCAACTTTAGCTAGCTAGATGACTGTGTTTAAATTTCACAGTGTCAGGTATCTAGCTAAACATGCTACATGGTATGTCAAGTTCTAAACAATGTTAGCTAGCTAGCTGAATTATTCTTATGAGAAAATGTTTCAATGTTGTTAGCTTGTAAGCTCAAGTAGAGATGTCACTTTGAAGTTAATAATTTTTTTATAGTGGAAAGCAAACTACAATAATAGTTTTTTAAAAATCCATTAAAGCCAGTTGCACAATAGCTAATTGTTATTCACAGTTATTTCTGAGATAGCTAATAGCATAATAGTTATTATATAGCTGTTATTCAGTATTACCATTTATGTCTGCATTGGCTGCCTATAGAATGAGCACGTCCACATGTTTGTAAATGTCGTGTATTAGACACAATGTCAGTGAGTCTACGGACACATCCTGCCCTGAACCAGAATGTGTAGAACTGCTGCTGTATCTGCAGATGGATAATGCTGTAAAAGGGATGATTTTGAATGTGTAAACATGTGGAACTGCTGCTGGATCAGTGCCGAATATGGGCATCAATTGCTTCTCCTGCCTGGGGGGACCTGAATGTATCTTGTCATTTGAAAGTCTTGTAGAGTTTTTGTCAGTGTGTTTCCATCCAATCACCTTGACGCTCTCTGATTTCAGGCCCCTCCCACCTACCTTTCTCTTCTTAAACCTCACACCTGCTCACTCCTGCTGTAGATACTCACTGTTTTTAGACAATAACGATAAAAAAAGGTCTCTACCACTACTAGCCTTGTGTTGTGGAAATATACTGTATCAGTTCACACTCCCTCTCCACCATCCTCTTTTTATATTATGATAGATCTCTTAATTTACCACCATGGTATTAATTCCTGCAAGGATTTAATAAATATTATTGATACTATTACTGTTAATATTACTATTACTATGATTAGCCATTGTTTTGTATTGAGCAATAAGTTACTATGTTTTGAGAAATGCTAGACTTTGTGTGGGCGGGGCTATTCCCCTGGCAAACTCAAACATGTCTGCAAAGATAAGATCGATTCTTCCCTGCTTTGTCATGAAAAAAAAGAAAAAAAACATGTAAAATGTAAATCTATATTAAAGCCATCACTATCTGTGTATCGATCATGTAACTGCAATATAAAATGATTTAAAAATCAATGTGTCCTGTTGTCTTGCCTTTTTGGTGTAGGGTGCAGCTCAGTAGGAATTTGTGTTGCATGGAGTATGCCCTCTTTTGATTTGAAACACGTTCATGTTAAAGCCATGTTTTTCCAACTACAGACATGAAGAGCAATCTGAATAAGGTCCGCATAGACTTTTGTGCTTTCTCAATAACGAACCAGGTGTAGATATTGCTGTGGCAGCCAGCTGTTATGGATACTGAATAATTGATTGTAGTTACTAAATGTATCATTGTGGTTACTGAATTATGTATTGTAGAAATTTTATATTATATTAATATTTTATAATATTAATTATTAATAAATGAATAATAAGCCTAATTTGTAAAAGTTTAAAATATGCACAAATCGAATGTATATTTGCTATATACTACATATATAGTGCTCCTGAACATGTTTTATTTCAGCAATGAGTGTGGGATACATACGCACTTACTTAGCCTGTAAATCCAGAAGCAAAAACCATAAAGTCATGTAGAAGATCTGTACATCAAAGGTAGGCCATGATTTAAAATCCATTTCATGTCAGGGGTATAACATATAACTCTCAAAAATAAACACTTCTGGTTTCAAAAGCACTGAACACAGAACAACACTGGCTTCACTGGCTAATCAGCTCATACAGGCAGACATAACAGTTCACTGAAAGACGACATTGTACGACAGGATGTGGGCATCACTGTACATGTACAGCATTTGGTCTCGAGGGTTGTAATTTAGTGACTGGACGTTGGTCTTCATCTTCTTAATGTGGATCCTCAGGTCATAGCGCTCCATGCCTGTCTCTGTGTCGAATGAGTAGAAGATCTCTTCTGTCTGTTTGTCCAGGAAGCGCGTGGCATAGAGCACTTTGCACACCATGAAGGTGTTGGTGACCGTGCGCTTGTGAAGGGATGTTTTCCATGTTTTTACCAAAACTGGAGGGCTGTCAGCTAGCACTTCACTAATAATGATGTTACCAAAGTTTTCAGGAGAACTGTAGATGACCCAAACACCAGACTCATCTGTGGCGAAGTCAAGGTCAGTGTAGGTGTAAGTGTCTTCCAGATGGCCAAATGGGTATTTGTTGTTGAATCCTGAATTTTGGGGCAGGGCCACTTTGGTGACTGTACGTTCAGTCATGTTGAAGCGGCAAATAAATGGTGTGTTGTAGCAGCCATAGTAAAGTGCGTTTCCATACATGACCACATTGGGGCCTTGGATGGTGTCGGTTGTGGGGTTGGAGGAAGAAATGGATGTGTCTGTGGCTCCCACGCCCACCACAATGGTGCTCAGGCTGCTGTATTGGCGAATGTAATTGGCATAAACATTACTGCTGGTCAGCACCACCAGCCAGTATATGTTCTCCTTCCCTGGGATAGGCATGGGGTCCTTGCCCCAGGCACCATAAGGGTAGGAGGTGCCATGTTGGGTGAGGGCATATGTTCTAGGTCCAGTAACGCTGACCAACTGCCCTTGTGAACAGTGTCCTAAATAAACAGAAGAAAGATTTAAATACAAAATTAAGAAATGTTGACAGAGGGTTCAGTCCTAGGCAGCTGCTATTACTGTCGTTAGTCAAGTGCTGTACTTTAGTCCATGTTTATACACAACAGTGAGTGTCAGAAACCACAAGTCTGTTGGAGGTAACTTACAAGCAAGAAAGAAAGCATTAATAGTAAATGACATCCATATTTAAAGTATTCTCTTCTCTGGGTTGTCCTACTGGTCCTTTGCTGAGTCCTATAGTGATGTAAGGTGAGGTCGCTTGCACGTGCCATGCAATCACTGTTAAAACTCATACTGGCTATCGGAAAAAATGTTTTTTGTCCTCAAGTCTCCCTGTCTTTCTGCATTTTTGCCTCTTGAGTGGTTCTTGTGAGGCTTTTTGCCATTCTCATGTTCCACTTTTCTTCTCGGGAGCGGTTCTCTATTTCTCTTCATTTCTTTCTTTGTACAAAAGGCACCCACAATATTCTACCCTATCCCTGTTGTCTCCCTTTATCTTTGAGGACATCATTTTATTTTCTGCCTATTCAGTACCTAGTATAGTAGTAGCCCTACAGTCCTCATCCACATATTTGTATTTCCCTTTTTGGGTGCAGGGCTTTTAGAGCATTCATTTCTAAAACTCTGTGTCTTTAAACTTTGTGCCGGTATTTTGCTAGCACATTACAGAAGGACTACAGAAGTCCTTCCAGCTGTGCAAGATGAGGATGAGATGGTCAGAACCACCCATCAGGGGGTGGCTATTGGCCAGTATAGACAAGTTTAATGTAGCTGCAACAAATTACAACAACCTTGCAGTTCACTGTTATGAACACCCTGATGCAGAGGTTTTCAGCTCCTGTGCTCACTCATCTTTAAGCAGCCCATCCTTCTTCCAAGTTAGACCCCTCCTGATCTGTTCTGCACCCCCCAGACTACTGGGACCTCTGTGAAATCTTTAGTAAACAGAAGGCCCTGCTGTTGATAGAGCACAGGTCATATGACTGTGCTAAACATCTCCTGTTCCATCCCACCCTCCCCTCACTATCTTGGCCTTTGAGGCTTCAGCAGACCTCCAAATTCACCATACTGGACCTGCGCAGTGCATATAACCACATTTGCAAGGATGATGAATGGAAAAGAGCCTTTCTCACACTTTCTGGACATTATATGTAATGCCCTTTGGGCTTACGAACACACCAGCCATCTTCAACAGCGAGGCCCCCTGTTAGTATGCTTGTCTACTTGATTACATCCTAATTTAAAATTAGATGGTCAACAAACAAGTGGCACATGGTCAACAGGTGGTCCAGCTGTTCCTCATGAAATTAGAAAAGCTCACATTCCAAGCCCAGTTGGTCACCTCCTCTACCAGGTGTTTCTGGTCCATGGTATCCCCTAGAATGTAATCTCTTACTACAGACCCCATTTAGTCAGCCTGTTCTGAAGGGCCTTTTGCTGGCTACTGGAGGAGTTAACCTGATATCAGCCAGACTGAAGGTGTGAACCAGCACCGAGTGCTCAGATGCCTGGGCTTGGCCTACCTGGCCTATTGGTTAAACCACCTGCTCTGTGGGAAGGTCACAGGTACCACCTTGGCTCAGGCCTAAATATACATGAGTTGTCCTCCTTGAAGCCTATTCTGATATTTGACAAGGTGCCATACAATGACTGTAAAACTCATGCTGGTAATCAGTCTTGCCCCTCAAGTGGTCCTTGTAAGGTCCTCTTCCACTCTTCCCCTTAGATGTTCTTCTTTGTTTCTTTTTGTTTTTCCTTCTTCAAACAAAAATGCACACATGACATTTTTCTACCAATTTCATTGATGACACCATTTTGTTTTGGGTTTGGCCAGTATGTACTTATGGCTGCTGTTTTCCCTGTCTTTGAGCAAATTGTATGCAAACACTGTGTGTACCTGGTGCAGGCGTAGGCGGCTGAGCAGTGGCCTGCAGCTTGTGCTGGCAGTGATCCAAGTCTTGCCTCATTTGCTGGTTCTCCTGCTCTTTTTTCACCACCTGCATGTGGTCATACTTCTGCAGCTCCTGCATACCCTCCACCATGCCTTGAAGCTTCAAGACAGACAGAGAATAAGTATATAGACTGTTCATGAGGATGTGCACTTGAAGAGGCTTTATTAAAGACAACCAAACAATGATAGATAACACAAAATAAATATGAGGATATATAGACAAAAAGGTAGCAGCAGAGAAATACAAAAGATCTGACCAGGACAAGGACTTAAATATTGAGACATGACACAGAACACCTATGCAAGGGTGGAAACAAAGAACTAGGCACAGATGAACTAAATACAAGATGACAGGGCAAAGTTGGGGCTTAGACTTAAACATACACAACAGACATGATGACAGGAGCACATGGCAATATTAAAACAAAAACAAACCAGACAGACATAATGTGGGGAACTCATGACAGAAACTGCCTTACATGCAACTCATAATGCGCTAAAACAAAATAAAACTAGGAATTGGTCTCTGGAAGTGGCCAAACCAGGGGCTCAGGAAAACTTCAGACCAGACTGAGCCACTGGCTAAGACAGGACTGAGGACTTATGGGGATACAAAAAAAACAAAACAATGCAAGACCAAAAATCTAGAAAGAACTATAACTACATACACAACAAGACATGCCATGGGACCACACAAGAGACTAAGGCAGAAAAAACTAAGAAAAGAACAAAAACCCAGCTGAAACAATGGCATAACCCAAAAGACCAGACAAAAGAACTTACACACAACACTGGAACAGTGACAAGACCTTGGACAAGACTTGAACAGGGACAGGAACCAAGACAACCAGACATAAAATAACCAGGAACAATACATGAAAGATGAAAGATATGAAGAACTCATGACAGGATGATATGACAGGAACAAAAACTAAGAATTCACATAGACTAACCTGAGACATCAACAATAACAAGGCCTAGACCAAAACTGGAATATGCAAATGACAGGCTTGCAACAACAGGACGCAATAACCAGGACTAGGACTTGACAGAAAAAGAGAATGACTATGACCAGAGCTGAGATTAAGGATGAAATAAAAGATGATGGACTAAGACTATGAAAGATTGGAACAGGTGATGACTGGGTCACAGGAACATGTAAAAAAACTGGTAAAGGCACAGGCACAAACAAGAAGGGCACTACATTTGCACAAAAGATTCTGTAATTGGGGATTTCACCCTACAGTCCATAGTAGTCCAGTTCCCCCAGGGAATAATGGCTATGTCTGAGACAATGCATTAAATCAAGGCTGTGGCTGAGACAAGGCAGAAAGAACCCTGAGCAGTAGCCATGCCCTGGGTCAAATGCTGGGTCTTATTACTCCCAACAGTTGCCACGTCTAAAGTAGTTTGACTGTCCTGAGCCCTAGGTGGTGCCAACAATGAACTGTTATATAGAGTAGAAGGTATTGGAGGCAATCTGCCTCCTTGAGGAGCTCTCCTGAGCAGCAGGGGGTCTGTACCCATTTACTCACAGGTCTAATGAACCAGGTGTGCCCACTCGCAAGGTTTGCTGGGTATGGGAACCCACTCATGAGATTTACTGGATTGGTCTGCCAGATCTCTGTTCAGATGCACCAACTCAAGAGATTTGTGCTTAAGCGATTTCCCTTGCACTTTCTGCATTTGGCCATACTCTAAACACTACCAGCACCCTCAGAGAAAGAGTGGGCTCCTCCTCAGAGCTGCTTTCTTGAGCAAGCTCCAAGCCCATCTAACCACCATAACCCCCCCAACCTCCAAATTGTAGGGTAGGACAGCACAGAACAGCTTAACAGTAAAAACAGTACAACACAACAATCCAAACAGGGCTGAAATACTGATAAATGACACAGAACACCTGGACAAGGGGGAGACAAGGACCGAGGGACAGGTAAACTAGATGCAAGAGGGCAGAGCCAAGTCAGGAATTAGATGTAAACATAAACACCAGACACTAGGACAGGAATACATAGCAACACCAAAACAAATACAAACCAGACAGTTTAATAATTATATAATTATAATTATATTTATATAATCACAATTATATAATTATTAACCATTTTAAAAATGAAAAAAAGTTTTAATAATAAAGTATCATATAACAGCTACACACCATGTTACAAGCTTTGTGGTGTGCCCATGTTTTATTTGTATGTTAATTATAATGCAAGTTTGTATAAATACCTGGGTGGAAGTCAAAACTTACTATAAGGTAACAGCATCAAGCATTGTGCCACTATTTAAACCACAAAATAATACTATATAAATGATTTTGTCTATTTCCTTTGGAAAGGTTGCCAGTAAACAATGAAGCAGTGCAGCAGGCATGTGGAAGTAGTGGTGTGGTGCAGTACAGAATGTTGCTTTAAGACACCTTAGTAGTGGTTGCTTCACTGAGATGCTGGTGGGATTGTAGGGTTCTGTTCAGTTTGGCCATGAGCTCCAGCACCTCAGCCAGCTCCAGCTCAATGATTCGGAGAGAAACAGCTCCATACAGCTCTCCATCATCCTCGTGCTCCAACACAGCCAAACTCTCCTCCAGCTGCCCCAGCCGCCGCTGCAGCCCTAGCTTCTGCACGTCCACCTCCAGCATCTGACAGGGACAAGTGCAATTTTACAGCCCAACACACTTTACACATAATAAACTAATACCTATCTTTGAACATACTGTAGCAAAAGTTATGCAGTATTTTAAACAGCTGGGATCAGTTCTGAACATTGAAATGGGAACAACTAATAATCATTTAATGGAGCAACTGCTGATCTTTTTTCATTGTAAGGCCATCTGGCAGGTGCCATTACTAATATTAGTTTGTATATAAGTGTTAGGTACAGTAGGTGCATCGGTACCAGTCAACTGTATTTTTACATATTAGTTTATTGATCCTTGTTGTTTGTGTAATGTGGGGGCCAATTGGCACTGGACTAGTGCTGGACTGTCTCCCTCTGCTGGATGAAGCCAGAGTGGCAGGCTGATGCCTTACAATATGCTTAAAGATTCAGAAAAAAAATGTTTTTCACAGTTGTCTTTCCCAAGTTATGTGCTATTTCTACAGTAATAAAGGCTTGTAATTTATGAGCTGTTAAATATGAAAGCAACCACATCATACTTTATCAGTCTATATGTGATGCCTGTACATGCTTGCATAATGACGTACATTTTACCCATCCAAAAAATTAAACAAAAACTCAAATCAAATTAAAAAATAAGAGAATGAAACACCTGTTTTGAGGTGATGCTCTTGTTGCATTCAGATGCTGAGGTGTGGATGCTTTCCAGCTTGGCCATTGGGAATGGACTCTTTGAATTTTTCAGCTCACACACACATGACTTCTCACTTGTGGTCTTCAGAGACTGGAACGATCACATAACAGAGTACACAGTTAAACACAGCCCAGGAAACAGCAGAGTTTAGTCTGTTGCTCAAACACTACAGATTTAAAATTGGAAATATAGAAATGATGATTGCAGATGTATTTATAATGCCAGAGAAAGCTGTAGAATTTCAAAATTTATGTTCTAAAAAACTAGTATTCAAAATACACTTAAAATAATTATAATATTTAGAATGTTTAGAAAAGTTTTAATAAAAGTAATATTTAGAAAAAAGTTTATAATTTAACATTTAATAAATTAAATGTTCGACTGGTGATAACCATTACTGTAACTTTTTACTCTTTCCCTTAGTAATAAATAAGGATGACTGATTAAAATATTAATGTTTTGCTCTATAATTTTGTTTATTTTTACCTCTGCTACCCAGTAAACAGCTTTACAGTAATACAATTACATTAATTATTAATGTGAACATGTGTCTTACCTGAGAGAGAAGAGTGAGAAACACAACAGTTACCCAAACGGACCCCAGCTGTGACTGCATGCTTGCATTGGAGGATGAGCAAAATGAGGGGAAACTGAAGAAAAGTTCACAGAACAGAGAAATTGCGTTTTAAAGTAAGTGCCCCCTCCCAAAGAAAAAGGAAGTTTGTCATCAGTCTCTTGTGATTCTGCTGACTGGGGGATTGTGTGAGATTATGGGGGAAGTAAGAAATGGGAATATTTATTGTAGGTGATATTCGGGGGTGAGGTGGTGCTGACAGATAAGGATGTGGATGGAGATGCATTGAGTTGCCCAACAGTAGGCAAGTTTCATGCTATTCTTCCTCTTTCTACACCGCTCTTACACTCACGCTTTCCTTTCCTGGCACATAGAGGCATCTGTGCTAAAACTTTTCTCTTCCCTATCATCAGCACTACTCAGATCTGTATATACTGTATTTTATTTAATGTTTATTTTTTGCTTTGAACCAGCTATTTCACTCACACACATGTGTGCACATACACAAACACACTCCAAAAGGTTTAATTGTTTGTGTGTTGATATTTCTATTCTAAACAAATATTTTACAGATATTACTGATCTGGCATCAAATATTATTAATTGTCTTTGTTTGTGCATGCGAGAGAGAGAGAGAGAGAGAGAGAGAGAGAGAGAGAGAAAGCCAGATAATACTTGCTTGAACCAGGTAATTTATTCATGCACGCTCGCGCACATACACAAACACATTCCGTTTGAACAGATAGCTTGAACAAGGTACGTGAAAGCGATTTACCCTTATCATACATTGTGTCTAAATCTGTGTTAACGTAAACAGGTTTGGGATTTTTGTGAAATTCAGGGAGGATAAATATAGCAGATATATTTCTTTATCTAAATGGCAATGAGACATGGCTGGTGAGTATGTGTTATAGAGAATTATGTAAGTGTGCCAGAATGTTCTTTAATTTACATTACATATTTTAACCAAACTGGCATGTGTTGCTTTGCTGAAATGGAATTGTCTGACCAAAATTTCCTAAGTTCCTTTATGGAAAATCTCCCCATCCTCATCAGATAAGTTTATTTATATAGCGCTTTTTACAACTGACGTTGTCACAGAGCAGCTTTACAGAAACCGGGTCCGAGCCCCCAAAGAGCAAGTCAAAGGTGACAGAGGCAAGGAAAAACTCTAAGCTGTAGGAAGAAACCTTGGGAGGAACCAAGGCTCAGAAGGGGGAACCCATCTTCCTCTGGTCGACACTGGGTAACAATAACAAACAAGAGAAAAGAAAAAAATAAATAAATTATCAGTCAGTAAAAAAAGAATATTTCTCAACACAAGATTACAAAAAATGGAGGACCACACAAAAATATTATTATGAAAAGATTAAGGGAATCCCAAGAAATCTAAATCGTTACAGTTCAAAGCCAGAAACCTTTTAGCCTTCAGAAGACCCTGCATGAGAAACAGGTACATGGTACTGTGATCAATATTGCCACAAGGGTTTAGGGGGACTTCAAAAAACCATTGTCACTGAACAGAGTCTGTCGGTCCAACAAGAAATGCTACCTGAAACTCTATTACTCAAATTCACTTCTATACAGAAACACTGTTGAGTTTTCTGAACCTGAGCTCATCAGTTTGACCAAAAGATTGTGGAATTGTATGCTGTGGCCAGATGAGTCCACCAATCAGCTTGTTTTTTTTTTAAATGGACTTTGAGCTCTCCATGTCAAAGATAAAATACCCCATCCAGTAAGTTAAAGGTGTAAAAACTAAAATCAACAGCATAGGTGTAAAGGTTCCATTAAGGCAGAGTGTCAGGTTTTGTGTTGTGATACGGAAACAAGCGCAATACTGGGATAAAGTAAGAGATGAGGGATTTAATGTCCAAAACACGTAAAAAAGACACAAAACAAGAGACAAACCAGAAAAACCCAAAAGGGACACAAAAACCAGGTAGGATAGAACGACCTGAAGTGACGTAAAACGAAACGCGACGAGGATATGAAACACAGGGGTATTTATACAAAATCTACATTGACAACACCTGGGAATCATGAGACAGCTGACGGGGCGTGGCTAAGACAAACAAACACAGGCACGTGGAACACACAGGGGCGTACATGTTACAGAGCCCTCCCCCAGGCGCAACGTCCCGGTGCGCTAAACCCCACCCGTAACCGTGCGTTGACCTAGGAGGACGGCAACACTGAAAACAAGAACATAGACCTAAGACAAGACAGGACACAAGGGAACCTAAACATGAAACTGTGAACATATCCAAGACATTAACTGAAACATTGACACAAGAACTGGTAACACTACAGGAAATAACGCCTGGGGCTGGGGAAACAAAGTTCTGCTTTGGGGAAACATAGGTCCGGGCTGGGGAAACAACTGTCTGGGCTGGCTAAATAACTGTCCAGGCTGGCTAAACACTTGTCCAGGCTGAATGGCTCCTCTCCTGAACCCCTTGGGCGCAGCGACGAAGCCAGGAAACGCACGTGGCGTCTGAGTGGAGCCAGGAGACGCACGCGACATCTGCATGGAGCCAGGAGATGCACGCGACGTCCAGGGGGAACAAGACGCAGCCGGCGACGATCGGGGGGAAGGAGCCGGAGACAGTGGCGTGAATGCGATACATGGCGAAGGTGATGACGTCAGGGCAGAGCTGGGCGTAGGCTGGGATGTCTGGGGGGAGCTGAGCGGTGACGGCAAAGACAGGGCGGAGCTGAGCGGTGACAGCGAAGACAGGGCGGACCTGAGCAGTGACTGCGACGGTGACGCGGCTCTCTCCAGGTTCAGGACCTAGAGGGGGGATCACATCGGCTTCAGCGCTGTGAGGGTGGGACCAGACTGTCCTCCTGTTACCGGAACAGATGCTGGTCTCGTCACCTCCGTCATTATCTTCATATGCTCCGGCGTTCGGCTTGTCAATTCGAGGACTCGGCTCACTGATTCGGGAACTCAGCTCGTGGACTTCGAGCCTTGGCTTGTCGACTCAGAAACTTTGTTCGTGGACTCAGAGACTTGGCCAGTCGATTTAGAAACCTGGCTCGTGGACTCGGAGACTTGGGTAGTCGATTCGAAGACTTGGTTCATGGACTCAGACACTCGGCTCCCTGATTCAGGGACGTGACGCGTGACGTCGGCGACGTGGAGTGGCATGGAGATGAGGTTCCTGGAAACGGAAACTGCGATCCTCGGTGAGAGGCTCTTGGACACAGCGTGCAATGGCGCTTGGGGAGATCCCTCGACTGGCTGCGTTGCTTGTACTGAGACCTTTCTAGAGACTTCTAATGATGTCTGAGTCGAAGCCTCGACAGTACCGGGCAGCCATGTCTGGGTCGATACTCCCCTATTCACTGGCCGCCGCTTCTGTGTCGAAGGCAGAAACCGGGGGCGCTGCTCGTCCGTTGCCAGGTGCTGCGTCTCCCCAAGAGAGATGCATGTGCTACAACAGCATGGCTTCGCAAACACAGAATGTGTCTAGATCTGTTCCCTATTGAAAATGTATGGAGCTTTCTTTAAGAGGAGAATCAGACATCATTAACTGTTGAGCAGATGAAGTCTTGTATCAAGCAAGACTGGGCACAAATTCCACTTGCAGAACTGCAAGTTAGTCTTCTCCATTCTAAAATTTTAAAACAGTTTAATTAAAGGGAAAGGTGATGTAACACATCGGTAAACACATATCAGTTCTGTCTTTGAGTGTGTTGTATGTGTCAACTTAAAAAAGTGTTTATACTGACAAATTACATTTAGAATGGTCAGTGAAAACATTAGAAATCTTTTCTTTAAACTTTTATCAGTTAAAAAAACTGGAATCTGGACAGCAAAACTGGAAACATTTCAAGGGAAACTAAATGGGCCGCAAGCTGCAAATGGTAACAACCAGTCCCAACTCCATAATCATGCAGTTCACATATAATACAAAATATTATTACACGAAAATATGATAACTGAAAGATTGGATTGCTAATTTTATAGCCCTTTAAGTACGGTGTTCCAGCATGTCAGCGTTTAGCTCCGTTTAACAGCTATGAGACATGGTTGGTAAGTGTTTATTATAGAGATTTATGTAAGCGTGCAGGACTGTTCCTTATTCTGCATTACATATTTTAATAAAATTGTCTTACATAAGGCATGTGCTGTAAAATGTGCTGAACTCTGAAATTTAAGTGGCATTTTTTGGACTGTGATTTCCTAACTTCCTTTGTGGAAAATCTCCACATCCCCATCTTTTAGGGAAAAATGACCACAAATTTTCATGATCGTGTGAGTACTTTCAACATCTTTGCGTGTTTAAGTGTGTCCAACAGGTTTAAAACTTTTGATGATGGTAGGGTGCAGATGTATAAAATGCGGTGTTATATTCATTTACCCTTGTTGTTTAATACCATTTTAAACATTTACTTTGACTGTATGAACTGTTCCCATATTACCCATTATCTTAACTCATTATTGCAAAAAAAAAACAAGACAAGCCCATATATCAGTGTACATGCTAATTTATTTAGTGAACTCTTCTAAGCATTCTAAGCAAGCATTGTAGTTAAAATGGGCATGTCAAGCACTGACAATGAGGATGAAAATGAAAAACATTGGAAGAAAATGAGAAAACTCAATAAGCAGTGGAAAGCTTTGCAAAGTCAGTCATTCACTCTTGCCAGGTTCAGAATGCCCTGAAAAAATCCAAAGACAGTGGCAATTATATAGAGTTGCAGTACAAATAGATTTTTTTTAAATCATGAATGAAATTTACTTTCCATCCATTCTAGGGTTAAATTTTTTTTATGAAATCAATATAGACTTTAACAAACAGTGCTTCACTAGTGGAAGAGCTCTTCCACTAGTCAGTACTCCTCCTCACAGCAAAATATCTTTAAATGATGCCATTCCCCTACTCAAATCACCTCCTGATGATAGAGCAAACAGATGCATTGGTACATGCCGCTGACATTTCCACATGACAGAAAACCCAATTACAAGACCTGATGCTTAGCTAGCCTAATGTATGCATAAGCAACTTAGGGCATACCACAGTGATTGTCATGATCCGGGTGAGTTTGGCAGCAAACGCAGGCAGGACAAAGGGTGCAAACACAAAGGGGGTTTATTAACATAAAAGGGGGATACACACAAGGACCATAACAGTGTGGCTAGCACAAAATAATGTGAGACAAGTCCATTTTCGCCTCTTAAGCTCTTGGCTGATTGCCTACAGCAAACCTGGCAGGGTTACTTTTTTCCATTTTTCACTTTGAACTGGACTAATCAGACTGGCTGATTTCAGAAAAGGACTGGAATAATTGTTTATGTAAGTCTGTGTTGTACATCTACATATGTTTAATACAAAAGAAAAACAAGGAAAACAAATGCATTGTTTTTTTTTCTTGCTTTAGGTCTTAATGAACTCTATAATAATCCCAACCCTCACCCTTTCCCAAATGGGGTGGATTTGGTCAATTTCTGCCTAGTTTTGTATAGTTGTATTTAAAGCTAAATAACTTCAGATCAGACGGGCATAAAAACATCATTCAAATTGCAACAAAGAGGAGCAAAATTGAATGTAATTGTAAGTACCAATGTTAGTACCCAATAAACACAGACGATGAGGTGTATATGAATAAACTAACCAATCGAGCAGCACCACGTCTTCACCATGGACAAATGCGTCTTCCAACTCTGATTCCATGGAATCTGCCCCTGAACCTGCCCCACTTTCCTCAAAATCACTGGCTAAAATCTCATTGCTTTGGGTGTACACATGTAAGGGGCAGGGCCCCTTTAAGAGACAAAGGGGGATTGTCTCCTCCAGCTCCAAAATCTAGCCATGCACAGGTGCTGTGGATCAGGGAGCTGATTACTGGGATTTACTTTGATTACTGGGCTCTGAGCAAACTAGGAGGAGACACGAGACAAACTGTCGTCTTGTCAATATGTTGTGCTCAAGAGACTGAGCTTCTTGTTTTGTATCCTTGTTTTAAGTTTGATTAAAGCCTGCTTTTGTTTTTGATTTGCATTTGTGTCCCCTCATTTTTGACAACGCATGCATTGTTTTGCCATTAAACAAGGCCGGATTTAACTGTATTCAAAGTTTTCTGTGGGTGAGCTGTAATTGAATGCTGCTGCGATATATTACAGGTTAGTTTCCAGCATTTTTTCTGTTTCAGTGAGCAGGCTAGTTTAAGGTTTTATTGCTGTTTCATGTGGATAATGACTGTTTGATTCTGTTTCTTTGTTGGTCTGCAATTTTTCTGTCATGTTGCTTGACCCGTTGCAGCACGGGTGGTCTTTATAACTAATGTTATTTAACGAATGTGGTTTGTACTAACGCAGGCATCGGAACCCCAAGGTGGCACTGGAAATAAGGTTAAAGAGTGCATTTAAGTCAGGGATTCTTAGAGGGGGCGGATGCATGTTTCTATATTTCTTACAACTGTAACCTTTGAAACCGGGAGGCCACTGTGTTTGGCTTCACAGCAGATTGGCTAGCTGCTCATTTGGAGAAACTCAGAAGACCCCAACCTCCGTCTCCATCAAACTCTTCCTTTTCTCCTCTTATTTTTTCCACCAAATCTCTGCATTTATTCCCACACATTTATGTGCTTTAGCACTACATTAGCTATAATGCTTTGCTCTTTTTTAGCAAACAAGCAAAGCATTATGGGTAATGTAATGCTATTGTGCCAGTGTGGGTGGGAATAAGGGCAGAAATCAGGTGGGAAAAGCAATATGGAAAAATCAGCAGAGAAGCTGAGGCTGTAAAGCCAAACACAAAGGCTTCCCTGTGTCTCTGACCATGGTTGAAAGGAATAAACAAAAAATGGGAACATACTTAATTAACAGTGATTCTTTTTTACATATAAATTGTATGACTGACTGAGACTTGCTCTCATGCACACAGCTGGGGCATAGACACAAACTGTGGAATGAAACAAAATGCAATAAAAACTAAAATATGTGGTATGTTTATTGATGTGAAATTCATTTAACTGACAAAAGTACATAGAAATGAGTTTCAGTAGTTTAACACTACACTCCCTAAAAGTCTCATTAACATATTTTGTTACAAGAGTAAGTCACTACATAACCCACAATGCCTTGCTCCTAAGGAAACCCACGGCTACACATTTGTTATAAATGATAGCATTTAAGAGCAAGGCATTGTATGTTCTTGTCCTTATTTACCTACTATATCTGGTATCAGAAATATTGCAAAAATATTGCAATTTTTAATTTCTAACTAAAGACAGCAATATTAACAATTTAAGCTTCTTAACAAATGTGAATTCTTTGCTATAAGTTTTGTCACACACACACACCTGTGGCATGAACAGAAGTTGTGGGATGTCTTAATTTGATAAACAAAAGGTGGGAGTAAAAATAAAACTGAAAGGTGCACAGAATATTCAAGTAACAAAGGTTTGTTGGACTCAACATTTAACAGGCTCATTGGTAGCAGGTGAAATATCATAACTGGGTATAAAAGTAGCATCCAGCAAAAGGCTCAATCTTCGCAAGCAAGAAAAGGTCTCTCACCTCTTTGTGACAAAAGTTGTGAGAGAACTGTTAGTCATTTCAAAAGGAACATTCCTCAGCACAAAATTGCAGATATCTGTCAACACAGTACATAAGCCACAAGCCAAAGGTGTGCCCTTGCAGACACAAACAGCTTGTGTTTGACTGGACTGCTCCTAGTCCAGATGTTTATCATATTGAAAATGTAGGCTGCATTATGAACTTCTTGACAATGGTGACCATGGACTTTTGAATAGCTGAAGTGTTATATCAAGCAAAAAGGACAAAATTTCCAATTGCAAAACTACAATTAGTGTGTAAAATAATAGTTTGTAATTAAAAGGAAAGGTGACATCACACAATAGGGCTGGCAAGCATGTTTTGTGCTGCAGCCATCAAATTCTAATTTTGTGGACATTTACAAAATATAGTTAAAATTGTATAAAACTAGTGAAAATGTTTTCTTTGTACTATTATGAGATATTTTTATTGCATTTTGTAAAACCTCCCGTTTCTGGAAATGGAAGAAAATATGATAAAAGTCATCTACACATGTTCCTGCATGTCAGTGTTACAGGTCTCAGAAGTAAGACCCATAGCACAGTTAATGTCTTTAAAACAGCATTAGAAAAGATGAGACAGTATGCATGCCTGGCACAGATGCCTCTTAGCCCTGTTTATTAAAAAGATTCTCTTTCAAGAAGACACTACTGTTTGTACTTTCTTTGCACACACACTTAAAAACATCAATAAATTGAGTTCTTGAAAACTAAAAACTCTTCCCAAAAATGAACTGTTCCCAGTACATTTCCTTTCAGCCTACAACATAAGAAAAAACAGAAAACAATTAGATAAACGAACTAAATCTGTATGAAGTCAAAAAGCAAACTGCATATTGTATTGCTTCTCTAATACAGCTCTCATGCACATTTCACTTAAAAACGCCTTACTACATGGAAAATTCACAGCATAACTGTCACAATATGCACTTATATGTTCTATAAACCACTTTAGTAGAAATTCAAGTGCCTTTAACCAAATGCTCACTTGTAAAATAGTATTTAAAAGGATGAGACAGTATGCAAGTCTAGCATTTTGTCACATGCCTCTCATCAACAACACTGCCTACTGGCCAATGCAGGTTACAATAGACATATTTGCGATTCAATGCGGAACTTGAAAAAGAAAAAAAGATTCAAAATGTACAAAGCATATAATCAGAATATATATCAAAACACATAATTGCGACCACTCCTGATAGGTGTCACATCAGCATTTAGCTCAGTTAAATGGCTGTGAGACACAGTGAGTGTGTGTTACAAAGAATTGTAAGCATGCGGGACTGTTCCTTAGTATTACATAGTTTAATCACATTGCCTTACTTAAGTACAAAAATGTGCTGAACTGCAGTTTTTCTGACCATACTTTCCTCACATCCTTTGTGGAAAATCGCCACATCCTCACAGAAGAGAGAAAAGAAAACAGTAAAATGATTTAAATTTGCATGATCATGTGCTTCAGAGTAATTGCAACATCCATGAGCATGTGCGTGCATGCATGCGTGAGTGAGTGAGAGAGAGAGAGAGAGAGAGAGAGAGAGAGAGAGAGATTTATAAATGGTATTGCTGGAGCTGGTTTTCACTCAGTGTTGTACCATGATCCTGCTGGTGTTGCTCCTCAGTGCCACTGTAAGTATAGGTATGTTACTTTCTGTTGCCTCATAGAAGATTAAATAATGTGTGGTGACACTTTTATGGAGGGTAGTCGTCATAAGGCAGCATGACATCTGGATAATCCCTTTATGACAGTGACCACCCTCGTCACATTTCTGGGGTGAAAGTAGTGAAAGCAGACAATGCTTGATGACTATTTTATTAATGTGGAAGCTGTCTACACATTTGGATTGAGTAAATTCTGTTTGTAAATTCTGTTTCTGTATGCTTGTAAGAATAAACCTTTAAAAATATTACTGTAGGTTTATGTGAGCTGTCAAAAAACTATTCTCTTAATTTATGTTAAATCTTACTTTTATTTCTTGTATTTTGATTATATTCTTTTATTCTTTTATATCTTTTATTGCACACTTTTATTGTTATGCTCATTTTGTAAAGCAAACTGCATCTTTGTATGTGATCATGTGTGATCGGGTGCTACATAAATATATTTGCCTTACCTTGCCTTGCTTTGCCTAATGTTCATGTCATGTGAATGCTGCCCTTCAGTGAAGTGTTACTTAATTTAACACATGAAATATTGACAAAATATCATATGCTCGCCTGTCTTTGGCAATCTTTTATTCATGTGGAAGCTGTCTACACATTTGGATTGAATACATTCAGTGTGAATTTGAATTCTATATAAACACATGTACAACGTATGCGAATGTTTTCAAAACAAAATTAGAATATCAATTATAAGAGGCAAACAAACAAAACATTGATGGGGTCAGAAAGAACCTGCATCCCAGAAAATTATTATAAAGGACACCACCTTGGAAAAGTTGAGGTGTATATTAACGTAAAGAATATTCAATTAAAAGACTGCCTTGTTGATTTGCTTATTGTAATGCAATAACAATTACATGCTCTGTGTTCTTTAATGGACCTGTATATATTTTCAGCAAGTTGGCCATGCCCAGAAGATTCAAGGCCAGGAGAATGGCAGCTCATGTGTGTGTAAGGTGAACAGTACCATCTGGGATTTTCCTGTTGTTAAATATGAGGCAGTCACACAACTGCTGCAAGGCTGTGAAGGTTCTTTGCAAAAACTCCAAACACAGGTAATACATACTATACAGGTAATACACATTGTCTAAATTCTAAACACAGATAATACATACTGAATAGCCAATAAACTCAAATAATACACACTGCACAAATTCCATAGAGAGGCAACACACACTGCATAGTCTCTAAATACAGGCAACAGACACACTGCATATATGATAAATAGTTGCTGGCACTGGACTCCCCAGGAAGCAACAGATTGCATGATGCAAGTTTTGTTGCTGGAGCTAGGGAACCTCAGTATTAGGGGCAATTCTGGAACTCTCATTAGAAACAAGCTGACCTGCTCACTATGCTATCCCACATGCAGCTCTAGTGGGTGGATCTATTAATGCCAAACTCAGGCAAAACACACGACCTAAACCCAAAATACAGGCAATACAAACATGGCATAAACTATAAATACAGCACACTGCATAAACTCTAAACATAGGCAATACATTCTGCATAAAATAAATATAATACACACAGAATAAACTTCAAATATTGGCAATGCACACTGCCTAAACTCCCAACACAGCCAGTACACACTGCCTACATGTCAAACACAAGCAATATACAATGCATAGTATCACACAGGCAAAATCACACTTACTGCAGCTAAAATGACGCCTACTCAAAGATTAAATTACATCGCAGTGTTGGACTTGATTCTTGATGTTGTATGCTCTCACTGACAGGTGGCAGTGACTGATAAAGAGCTGTCTAAGATGCAGGCCACGGTAGAGAATGTGACGACACGTCTACAGAGCTTTCAGTATTTGAACACACATGGCTTGTACAATGCCTTGCACCTGCGCCAGCTCAGCGAGGAGCTCCAGGAACTTCATGAGAGCATCAGCGAGGCGCACCGGAACAGGCCTGGGGCCAAAACGCAGAAACTACGTACAGAGGTAGAGTTCTTGCTGCACTCACACTCACTTTTGAAGGAAAAGTTGGATTGATAGACTGATTAGTAATGTGCAAGTGAGAATCTGAGACAATTATTATGTGAAAGTGAAAATTTGTTATTGTGAACACACTCAAGCACCACAACGAAATGTGACCTCATCACATTTAACCCATCACATGTGCACACATAGAGCAGCAGGCAGCTATTAGCAGCACACGGGGATGGTACCTTGCTCAAGGGTACCTCAGTGGTGCCCAGGGTAGGACTTGAACCTGAAACTTCAACCTTCAGGTTCCAAGGGCAATGTCCTAACCACTAGGCCAACACTGCCCTTAGTAAAGCCATATTTGGACAGTACCATTTGTTTGTTAAAATAAATAAATAAATAAATAAATAACTTCTTGGGGTTTCCTGGATGCTCTTGAAAAAAGGCCAGTATTACAGTTATCATCCAGTACCTGTTTTCCTAGTCAACACTTCATTATATTTAACCAGTCTTCCTCTAACTGTATTCCTCTAACCAACGTATTCAAATTGGTGTACAGAGTATGTTTACTGGTAAAAACACACTGCCCAGATAAACATTTTGGGGCTTGTTACAACTTCTGCATAGGACTGAAAATAATTCCACTTGTGAATGTGCCTCAGCTGCAGAACATTCAGGACGATGTAGAGAAGATGTACAAAGACAACGTCTTCAACCTGGAGTCAGTGCGGGAAAGGCTGCGCTTCCTCAGTAACCGTGTGCAAAACTGCAGGACCATTCCAGAGGACTTCAGGAGTGAGGGTACTTATGTTTTCAGCAAAATGTCATTATTCACAGCTTTGTGCATCATCTTGGTGGTCTGAAGGCTTATGCAAGTTTACAGGCTGTCTTAGTCAGAAGTAGGTAATTTGGGTCCAAAGAGTAAAAAATTTTTTTGAAGTTTAGTTAGCTAAATATTTTATGGCAGCCCATACATGTTTTATGTTTTATTTTTTTCAGTGTATGGCTTCCTTGTGAATAGTAAATAGTCAAGATATTTAATTGGCAAGTATTGTCAATGAGAACTGTATAAGTGTTTTGAAGCTCCTTTAAAAGGGTGGCAGCATTGGAGACAAGAGGTATGGGTAAATTATAAATGCACTTTCTTAAAGAAAGCAAACCACTAAAAAACCAAATTAACATACTAATGAGGGAAAATAACAATAACAAAAGCACATGGACAAAAGCACATGAAAAACATTTGCTTCCTGTCTAATTTTAATTTTCCTTTTTTTAATCCCTCATTTATTCCCCACTTACTTCCAACTGTGGGTTGGGATTTTGCTGTGTGCAGTCTTGTCTGTTGGAAGGATTTGGGGGCACCAGGTTTTATGAGGAACAATAACACATTATTGTCCCTGAAAGGACATAGAGAGGTGTGGTAATAGTGGCTGACACTGGTCAGTGATAAAAGTATGTCAACATGATTTCAGTGTAAATAAATTTTGCACATACTTAAGTGGTCTATTTAAAAATAATTTGAAAAAGTGGTTTGTTTTTGCCAGTAATATTTTTAAGAGCAGCTCCCTGGAACAGCTTCAAGTTATGTGGCTGAGCTTAGACTCCTGGTTCCAGTTTAGGCAGCACTTCTGCAGCATCTGTTAGTTTAGGATGACTTGAAAAACATGATCAGTATGTTTTCCATATTGGAGCATGATTTAAAGCGTTAAGGTTAGTAATTTGGTTGCCTTACAGTTTGCAGAACTCATAATGGAAAGTTAACCAAAAAGTTTCCTTTGTTTTACATTATGATAATTGATTTATAATAAACAAACATTTGTTTAAGGCAGCCTGGTAACCTTTTTAGATGAAACACTTGACTCATTTCTTACAGTGCAGGAATCACAGTCACTGCCCTGATGTGTGGTATTTCCTGTCTTGAAGGTTCCTGCTCTCATCGCATTATGAAGAACATCAGCTCCCCAGAGATCACCAAGTTGAGTCCGTTCGGCAAGTCCTACATCTCAGGTGCGTGGGGTCGTGACACTAGCATTGGCAGTGAGGAGAGGTACTGGATCCAGCCTCTAGTCAATGGCCACAGGTCCGGCAACACCCTCCGCTTCTACCAGTCGTTTGAAGACTTCATGGCAGGCAGAAATCACAGGGACGAGTCCATTGCACCTTCAGACACTGACTCCAATGCAGTTCAGGGCCCAGGCACAATCATGTATGATGGCATTGTGTACTATCAGTGCTACACAAAAGCTGAGCTG